>JAJQOW010001435.1:0-45000 GCA_037975125.1 Latrodectus hesperus | reverse complement strand
TAACTTCCCCGGTGAGGAATTAGACCACATTCCATGTGAGCTCCTTTCTCAGAAACAACGTGCATTCTGCATACAGCGTTCCCCACAGCCGTGCGTAACTTGTCACGAGGAATATTCCGCACTGTCTTTGTTATGTTGTCCTTTAGAATAGACAAATTTGATACTCCACCAACATAAACGCATATTCCGGTAACGTGAAAGGCATGGCCACTGGAGCTCGTTTACTGCAGCTGAGATTATTTGTCGGATCTGTCTACTACTTGCTTTTATAGCCCCTATTACTGGCACTGTCATCGAACAACATTTGCATTTTGCTTTGATACCCGTGTTTTATGCTAATTCTAGTTATTGTAAATTACAGCAGCGCCACAAAATGCCCTATCTGTGACTTTTGAACTAAAATTTTTTTATGGAATTTTTTTCCCATGTCTTGATTTATCTAAATACCCAGTTTGGTGTCTTTTCGGCTATTAGATCGCGATACAGGACGCTCCTAAGACTGTCACTTTAAAAAGATCACCCTGTATTTACATCTCATATGATCTAATGTGGAGTCTATAAAAGTTAAACTATCAACTCTATTTGCTGCCATGCATCCCAAATCATTACGCCACCTTCACCGTGTTTGACATAATTTTGCTTTTCAAAAGCCGTACCTTGTTTCCTCCGCACCAGTTTACGTCACTTGATGTCAAAGATACAAAATTTGCCTTCATCAGAGAATATTACTTTTTCACAAAAAACTGAGAAGGTTTATTAACTTACAAAATTTTAACGGTTTTGCTTATTGGCAGTTTAAATATATGGCTTTCTATGATCTACACGGTCATGGTAAGCAGATTTTTTAAGAGTTTTTCGAATAGTATCTTCATAAAGAGATTTTTTAAACCTTTCTCTAATATCAAGTGCTATTTGAGATGTAGTAATCTTTGGATTTAAACATACGGATTTCAGGATGCATATCTTTTCCCATAAAGTCAGCTTAGATGGCCAGTTACTTCGAGGCTTTAAGAATATAGATTTTGATGGCTTGTAATTATTGATTACTCTTTGTGGATAGAAGAATGAGTTCCTCCAAATATCCATTCAATTGCTTGAACAGTTTTACCTTCATTCCTTTGTCTTAAGATGATATTCTTTACGTCCGGAACAATCTCTTTTCCTTTAGAATTAATTTCAAGCTTATTTGTTTCGAAGTACTGATGTATCACATCAACAAAATTATGTTTTTTATTCTGTTTGTTGTATTACCATCAGAGTTAAAATGTATAAGTAGTAAAAAATAAATGCAGACAATATTTCATTTCATACATGCTCATAGAGGCTAAAAAAGGTTAGATTAATTGGCAAATATCTTTGTAATTTGTATCTTACGCAAACTTTTTCTGATAACTTTTTGGGTAATTTTTAATTATTATTATAATTACTTTTAAACAATGTGTGTTATCTTTCTGAAATTGCTACTGATACTTAAAAAATTGTTAAAGAAAAGCTTTATATAAAATAGAATTACTATTAACATTATAATGTACATTTATTCTCTCTAGAATGTTTACTCTGCGTTGGTACGCAGATTTTTTCTGGTAAGTGAATATAATAAATAAACAAAAAGAAATTGAAAAAAAAATAGTTTTACGATATTTGGAAGCTGGCGACAACGAAACACAACAGCAAACAGCGGTCAAATGGCTTCGAATTAAAACTTATTACGAAAACTTAGAATTGAAACGTAGAACGAAAAGTTTGAATTGAAAGCAAGACGAAAGCTTCAAATGTTGTTGCCACTGAAAGGAACCTATATATATGACGTAAAAATGATGTAAAACACGATAGAAAACCAAATCTGTCTACAAAAAAATTTGAAAAGTAACAAAAATTCAAATTAGCAACACTATCCAATTTCAACAATCAAATTGGCAACAGTCCAAAACAAAGGACGCTAGACATGGCGAGAAATCTTTTGGGGGTAGAAAATGGCGGATTGTTTTAAATTGCAAAATACATAAATTTTTTGAACTCTGATCATTTAGCCAGTATTTAAAGTTTTTTTTTCAATTTTTTTCTCCTTTTTAGTATTGAAATTATCGTCTGACTTTGGCTTGGTGTTTGATTGACTAAGATTGAGTATTTTTTTGTTCTTTTATTTATATTATTTAAATTTTTTATTTATTCTTTCTTTATTTTTTTCTCATTTTTTATGTTGATTATCTTTTTTTATTATGGATTCCAAATGTCTGCAGCAGAGACTGAAATGATTTATTCGGATTGCAATAGTCGCACCGCAAAAATAAGCACTCCAAGATTATTGGCTTTCGAAGATTCAATTCCACAATCAATACAATTAGCTGCTTAAAACGGTATTACTAAGTTCTTCATTTTCCTATCACCCTTTGATGGTACTGCATCTATTCCAAAAAAGCCTTACAATTTAAAGCAAGAAATAATTCGATTCTTGTTAAGAATGACAAGAAAATAATACAAATTCAACACATCCGTTAAAGTAAGCTTCTATTCGAAACAAATTGCCCAGATATTGCTGTAAAAAAAGCAAGTTAACCAACTCTTGGAGTACATGTTAACCCCACGTTTCCAAATGAATGCATATCCTTAAAATATCTAAAGAAATAAATAAATGATTCATTGATTGCTTTACATCATTGCTGCAGAAATTATGCAAAATGGCTGAAAGATATTAGGCTTACAAGGATTTACAAAAAAAAAAAAAAAAAAATTCTAGAGAACTGAGCAAAAATATTTTAGTAAGTATCATTAGACATTATTTATCTCAAACTATTAACTTATTCTAACCACTCAAGAAATATAAGTCCAAATAATTCTGTGTATCAACAAATTATATCACCTGAACAACCTATTATGAAGTTTCCTTAAACTAATATTAAATATACAGAGCTTAACAATGAAGAAAGAATTGAGGTAGGAAGAAGACGTAAAAATATTCATAATTTCTTAAAAATTATTTTACTACGAGCGCACTTTTTTAATTTCTAGTAACTGTGCACGTTTCTTGTTTTATTTAATGTTCAAATTAATTTCTTGGAATGTAAGAAGCAGTCTTCTAAGCGTTCGTATGTAAAATTTCCATACTTTCAATCTTCCGACGTCCTAGCAATTCAAAAAACATTTCTTAAAAGTTCCGACTTATTTCCACACGATTTGTAAAGTAATAATTCGTTCAGATGGGTAAGATGGCTGAGGTGGAGGTGTGCTTTTTGCTCTTGATAAATCTTTACCTGTGCAAATATTAAATATATCCCGCTCAGAAGTAACGATAAAGAAATTTTAGCTATAAAAATTACTATATACAACTCATCTCTTACTTTAGTAAATGTATACGCCCCTCACGGTAAATTTTCAAGTTCTTGGTCATAAAGTGTCTTATCAAATATTCATCCTTCATTCATAATAACTGGAGACTTTAATGCACGTGTTGTTATTAAAGTGGAAGTGGTTATTTGTTTACAAAATAAATATTTTATTTTTGGAAGCTTTAAATTTAAAAAATCAACTTAATTTAACCGAAGGTATAAATTTAGTATCCCCATCTATATGAATTCTTGCCAAATCTGGCGCTCTTTGTTTTGATCGTAGTGTTGCTGATTTCAGTTTTTGTTTTTATTGTAGTATTGCCAAATTCTTTTTTTGTTACTTGTCTTAATTTTTGGTTGCCAGATTTCGTTTTTCTCGTGTTTTACATAATTTTTACGTTATATATGTGCTTTTTTCGGTGGCAACAGCTTTTTAATTTCACTTCGAAATTCTTTGTTCTACGTTTCAATTGGAAGCCATTTGACTTCTGTTTGCTGTTGTTGGAGCAATTAGGTGATTCCCCTTAGTTGTGTTTCGTTGTCGCCAGCGTCCAAACATCGTAAATTTTTCTTTTACATTATTTATTAATTATATCTATCTTTTTATTTGGTTTATTTATTATATATATATATTTATTTATTCATATATTTTCTTTTATATTTTTAAAATCGTTAACTGTTCTTTTTTCCTAATTTCGTTTTGTTAATTTATTATTATCTTATGCATTTTTGTTAATTTATTGTTATATTTCTATAATGTCTCATTGTTGTAACTCATATTTATTTATTTTTCTGAACTTCAACTTTTTAGATTGGCAACCTTAAGTTTTGTTTGTTCTAAATTAAAGTTTAAAAGCAAAAAGTAGCTAAGATTCTTTTAAGCATTTAAATTCACGAAAAAAATATTAAAATGGAAATATCTTTGTTCTTTTTGTAAATAGTGTATTTTAGTGGTAGTTTAGTATTTAAATAAAGTATTTTCAATATCAAGAACGTCTTTTTTCTCGAGTCCTAACATATGGCGTCCGTCTGACACGACAAGAATCGAAAATAAGAGTACATTTTGTATGAGTAATTACATTTTGTAAGAGTACAACACGAATTTTGTATTAACAGTACGATTTCAGTTATAAGCGTAAATAGTTCTATTTTTAAAGTTCGTTAAATACTTTATGATATATACTTTTAAATTGCAACGTAAAACTTTGCGTATGACATTTACGAATACTGTTAAGACTATCAATGAAGAAATTACGAAAATGAAAGTCGACGTTTCCAAGATTCGTGAATTAAGTTCATTATTATCTAATAAGTTTAAACGCTTGGAAGAAAATCAAAATGCAGTTTCTGAATTATTACTTGGTGATGGCGACGAAATGCAAGAGAAAGAGTACGTTAAGGATTTTGGGGAAGCTGAAAGTTATAGAGAGCAGTACTTTTCACTCAAATTAAAGATAGAAAATTTTGAAAATTCTGATGACAAATTAAGCCAGTCTTCATGTAATCGTATGTACCGATTACCAAAATTAGAAATTCAGAAATTTAATGGAGATACTAAAGCTTTTTTGGGATTCTGGAGACAGTTTTCGAGAATTCATGAGGATGAAGAGATGCCTGCTGAAGATAAGTTCAATACTTAATTCAGGCAATTACTCCAGGATCTAGAGCTGCCAGTTTAATTGAAAGTTTTCCACCTACAGCTCAAAATTATCCCAAAGCGATTGAGTTATTAAAGGAAAGATTTGGCAGAGAAGATTTATTAGTACAAATATATGTTCGGGAATTACTTAAAATGGTGATGAAAAATGCTATAAGTGGTAGAAAATGTACAGATTTGACTACCTTATATGATCAACTAGAATCACATTTAAGAGCTTTAGATACCTTAGGAAGATCTAAAGAAAAATTTGCAGACTTTTTATCTCCTTTGATCGAATCTTGTCTTCCGTAAGATGTTTTGAGAGCTTGGGAAAGATACAGAGTATCAAATATTCAAACAACAGCGATGAAGTTGCGGATTGCAGTCAAAGATCCCTAGAGAAGCTCATGAGGTTTTCAAAGCAGGAGGTTAATGGTGAGGAAATGATCAATTTAGCTCGGTCAAGTTTCGGAACACAAGTTAAAGTTAAGAAGGAAAATGATACTTTTAAGAATAGTATTCCCTCTGCTTCAGCCTTAATTGCATCAACGAAGGAAAGAGCTAAGTGTGTATTTTGTGAAAAGCATAATCCAAGTCAAGATTGCAGAAAAGCTACTATCATGTCACAAGACCAAAAAAGAGCAGCTGTCATAAAAAAGGGAGTTTGCTTAGTTTGTTTAAAAGGTGGACATATGGCTCAAAAATGTCACAGCAATGTGCGCTGTGTTATCTGCAAAAAAAGGCATTATGTAATACTTTATCCAGAATTGTCCAAAACAAATAGATCAAATGATGCTGAAATTCCTACACGTCTGCCGGAAGAAGTGAAAGCAGCAGCACTGTTTTCAAATCCTTCTTCACAAAATGTCATTTATTTAAAGACGATTATGTTAAGACTTCAAAACAAAGAAAGAATTCAATATGTTCGTGCTCTACTAGATGATGGTTCCCACCGATCCTACATAGTAAGGGAATTAGCCAAAGAACTTCAACTTTCACCTTCAGAAAAAGAAGTTTTGCCCCTAGGACTTTTCGGAGGAAGACAAATTCCAGAAGTAATACATACTCGCTATTGTGTCGAAATAGGAAGTATTAACGGGAAGGCTTCATGTCGAGTACTATTATTAGATCAGCCTAAAATCTGCACGACTCTTCCAAGAGTAAGAGATAAAAGTTTGCTGGCAGAACTTGAAAATAATTGCATTTTCTTAATAGATATTGGTGAAAATACTCCTCCTATTAATATGTTGTTAGGAGCTGATGCACTTGGAAAAATTTTGACAGGAAGAGTTCAAGTTCTTAGGTCTGGTATATCCGCCATTGAAACAATTTTTGGTTGGAGTATTCTAGGATGTGCTAAGAAAGCTTCTACAATAGCCATGGTCTCCATTTCTTTGCAGAACTTCCAAATTCCAAAGATATGGGAATTAGATGTTCTAGGAATCATTGATCCCATAGAGAAGAAGAATACAAAAATTTTGAAAGAAAAAACCTTGGAACATTTTAAAGCAACTGTCCAAAGATATGAAAATAGGTACGAATTAGCCTTACCTTAGTTGGCTGGTCATCCACCAGTGTACGATAAATTTGATGTTGCAATCAAGACTTAGCACAGTAACCAAACGCCTTGTTAAGAAAAAACTTTATGAAGCTTATGATGAAGCTTGATGATCTTATGTCTTCAAGCAGTGGAAAAAAGATAAAATTATAGAAATTTTCCAAAAAATGAAATTAAGAGACCTAGTCATTATCTTCCACACAGACCTGTTATTAAACTGACAAGTAATACCACTAAAATCCGTCCAGTCTTCGATGCATCCTTTAAACTCACTGGATATGTCTCACTGAACGAGTGTCTAAGTGTTGGTCCAAGTCTTTCTCAACAGATTCCTCCACTCTTATCGAGATTTCGTTCTAAGGCCATCGGTGTAATTGCGGATATAAATCAAGCATACTTGCAACTTAACATGAAATCAGAAGACCGTGATTACCTGAGGTTTCTTTGGTGGAAAGATGATGATCGTTCCGAATTGGAATTTTTCAGACACAGACGTGTAGTATTTTGAGTGACATCTAGCCCCTTCCTTTTAAATGCTACAATAAAACATCACCTTAGCTTAGAAGAATTTCAAAAGGACGCTTGTAAAGACACAGTTGAGAAGTTAAAAGGAGGATTTTATGTAGACAACTTGACAATCAGTGTTGAAAGTAAAAAAGAGTTAGAGATATTCAAGAAGCAAGCTTTAGATGCCATGAATACTGCCTCCTTCCAGTTGAGGTGTTGGGCTCACAGTGGAATACAAGGCCCCGATCAAAATGTACTTGGACTAAAATGGGACACTCAGACTGATCAGCTGTTTTGCGTAAGTTCCAAAATAGATGTAAAAGATGACGAGGCCATTACGAAGAGAAAATTACTTTCGATCGTCAACAGTATATATTATCCCATTGGCTTTACCTCACCTGCAACTTTATTCCCAAAGATACTGCTACAGGAAGTATGGATCCGTAAGGTAAGATGGGATGAAGAATTACCCCTTGATATTCAACGACGATATCAAAGATGGGCTAAGCATATCGATCTTCTTACAGAATGCAGAATTCCTAGAAGAATTTTCAATGGCGTTCCTGATAAAGCTAGTTTGCATGTTTTCAATGATGCATCTTCTCATGGGTATGCCTGCTGCGCCTTCTTAAGAAATGAAAATGATAACGATATAAAGGTTTCATTAGTTGTAGCAAAAGCTAGAGTAGCACCTGTTCAAAGGCCTACCATCCCAAGACTAGAATTGTTAGCAGCTACTATTGGAGCCAGAATAACTGCCAGTATACTCGAAGATCTAAACTTGCCTTTGAAGACAATTTTATGGACTGATTCCATGCTAGTGTTAGGGTGAATAACCAAAAATGAACCCTGGAATACATTTGTAGGAAATAGAGTCAAGGAAATAAGAAAACTCACCAATGTCAATGACTGGAGACATGTACCTGGAGAAATTAACCCAGCTGATCTGCCTTCTCTATCTTGCAACTGGTCTGATATCTTGCGAAGTAAATGATGGGAGGGTCCAGACTGGTTACGTGATCCACCAGAACTTTGGCCCTACTCTGAAATAACTCTTTCCGAAGAAGCTATGTTGAAACGACACAAGACTGTCTTGATTAATCTGAGTGTAGATACAAAAGAAAAATTTCGGGATAGGTTATTATATTTCTCAAGCTATCCTAAGATTCTCTGTATGATTGCCTGGATTTTATGATTTTCACATAATTCTAAAAGGAATTATCTGCAAATCACATCAGAGTTAACATGTGAAGAAATGAAGAAAGCTGAACTTGCCATCATAAGAGTAGTTCAAAGAGAACTCAAGCCTGAGTTAAAGGAAAAATATGCCAAATCAGTATGATTTTATGAAGAATCTGGAATCATAAAAGTTGAAACTAAATTGATTTTGGGTGAAGATCCAGATACTTTTCAGAGACCAATTGTACTTCCCGATCATCCAATTGTGAGACTTTACACTGAAAATGTTCATAAAACTATAAGGCACAGTGGTGTTCAAACGACTCTGAACCACATTCGAGAACATTACTGGATTCGTCGAGGGCGACGGATAGTTCGTGAGACTATAAGCAAATGTGTTATTTGCAGTAAGTACTCAAGTAAACCAGTGGAGCCTGATACTGCACCTCTACCTTTAGATAGAACTAAACGCCTTGCTGTATTTCAAGTCACTGGCGTTGATTTGGCTGGACCTTTATTCTTACGCCAAGGTATCAAGGCATGGATTGTACTGTTCACATGTGCCGTTTACAGAGCAGTTCACCTAGAGCTTGTTACATCTTTATCATTTTAGACATTTATGCAAGCAGTGAGAAGATTTTTTGGAAGGAGAGGAAGATGTTCAGTAATGTATTCGGACAACGGTACGAATTTTACTGGAACTTCACGAGCCCTTCAATCCTTGAATTGGGAAGAAATACAATCTGATTGTGCCTTGCAAAAGATCAAATGGTATTTTTGCCCACCCACTACACCATGGTTTGGTGGATTTTGGGAGAGGATGGTTCGAAGCATCAAACAGATTTTACGAAAATGTTTGGGAAGAGCTTGCGTGATGTACGAAGAGATGCTCACAATTCTGTGTGACGTGGAAAGCGTCATCAACAGTAGACCTCTTACATATGTTTCCGATGATCCAAATGAAATGGCAGCAATAACTCCAGCCCAGTTCATACAAGATATTAAAGGATCAGAAGTACAAGACTTAGACATAATTGATTCAAAGCATTTATTGAAAAGAGTTCGCTATGCACAAAGTATAAGGGACAACTTACGAAAACGTTTTCAGAAAGAATATTTAGATGAACTTGTACGTAATCCTGTTTCAAAATCTAAGCGAAAGAAAATTTCTGTTGGGGAAAGAGTACTTGTCGGTTGTGATAACACCAAAAGATTGAACTGGCCTCTTGGATTAGTTTTGGAGCTTATGTCGAGAGAGTTGCAAAATTGCGAGTAGCAAATCGAGAAATCATCCGCCCAATGCATCGCATTTTTCCATTAGAGCTGAATGCGAATGAAATACCGATGGATATTCTGAAGGCTAGGGAGTCAGCAATTGATGCCCCAAATGGAGCTCATGACATTCCTGAAGTGATGACTCCTGTGTCAAAAACACCTAAGAATGCTGTTAGTCCAGATAGAGATGAACATACTCGGTGTGGTCGACGTGTCCGTCCTGTGAAACGACTGGATTTATAGACTAACTAGTGACTTTAATTTTTTTATTAAGTAATTTAGTTTAATTTTGTTTGTATTGTCAAGCAAGATCCTTCACAATACAAAGGTGGGAGTATGTTGTAACTCATATTTATTTATTTTTCTGAACTTTAACTTTTTAGATTGGCAACATTAATTTTTTTTTTGTTCTAAATTAAAGTTTAAAAGCAAAAAGTAGCTAAGATTCTTCTAAGCATTTAAATTCACGAAATAAAATATTAAAATGGAAATATCTTTGTTGTTCTTGTAAATAGTATATTTTAGTGGTTGTTGTTGCTTATGACACTTGGACAAGCCAAGCTCGCTATGCCGTTGGCTATGCGAATTTAAGTCAATAGAGAGCGTCTTTCATTTTGGATCAGAGCACCGCGAAGGTGAAAGTACGACTTTGCTCTATTAAGGTGCCTCGTAATTTTGAACCACGGTCAGGTGACGAGGCCACACCAGAGCTGGCACCCTCCTCTCCACATCCACGCCACACCAGCGGAAGGACTTTGGACGTCACAGATTAACGTGGACACGTCCCCAACCCACGGAATTCCAGCAACCCAGGGAAGGAGAATACACCGTGGTCACCCTCCCAACCACTGCCCATTTTAGTGGTAGTTTAGTATTTAAATAAAGTATTTTCAATATCAAGAACGTCTTTTTTCTCGAGTTGTAACACTCATGTTCATAGTGTTGTTGAGAAATTTCAAAAATTTTATTGAAATCGTTTCGAGAATTAATTGGGATGAGTACCGAATTTCGGAGAAGGTGTAAATATTTTATTTAAATTCTATTGCTTACATGTATTTTTTTTATTGTATTCGTGTTTCATTTTTATATACTTATAAAGTGTTATTTAAAAAAATTTAAGTTATTAAAAAAATGATTTTTTCATGTTTTTTTTTTTAAATTTTAAAAAATGTATAAATTAAACAGTAGTTTTTGCATGCTTATTCTAAATTTCATAAAGTGTATATATTTAAAAAGATAATTTTTTAGATTTTATAAAGTGTATATATTTAGAAAAGTATTTTTTACACGCTATATTGTTGGTAAAAAATGTGATAATTAATTTTACTGAAATATGACACTGGTGACAAAATGTCGAAATAAATATACCAATCGGCACATTAGCTTAACTTCACATCAAGTAAGTCCATTTATATTTATTTCCCTTTTTAAATTTCTAAAATGCTTATTTTTCGATCGTACTTCGGGAAATTTCGCGTGTTAATAAACGCGCTCTCAGCTTAGCGATTTGGTGACGAAAAAATTTCGCCGCGTTCGCCTATACATGGGGATACTGAACTAGTTCCACTGACCAAAATTTGATATTCGAAACGTATGACATTTTATAAATACCTAAACCTACCATCCTCGTATTACATAATTACGTTTTTGTGCTGACGAGAAAAAGGGGCGTGGCAAACTGTTATCATTTTAAGAACTAATAACTTTAAAAATAATCTGATAGGATTTTTTTTGTATAATTAAAAATTATTCATATATTTTTTATGAACTGAGTAAGAAAAATTGTTTATTTTTGTTTGCGTACATATTTCGCGCATTGAAATAGCCCTTTGTTTTAACATAAGAAAAAATTTGTTTTTTTTTTTCCTCTAAGCAGTGCCACCAGTATATATAATAAAAAATGCTTTTTACATAAAGCACCGCAATATGATTTTTCACAATTTAAAATCATCACGTGATGTTTCTCAAAATACTAACTTCTGCTCGTCGGGAGTTAATTTGAAAATCGGTGTAATACAATTTTGTATTATCATTTAAGACCCGTTTCATTGGCTATTATAATTTTAGGTTGGCTTGCGATGAATTTAAGTATGTAAATAGTGTGGTAATCGATGTACTTAGCAAATGTATCTGCTTATTAAACATGGTAGATTTATCTAACGTGAATTTGCATATTCTGCCTTTCTTTGAAATCATGTAGCAACTCGTTAATGTTGTTTTCATAAATATAAAAAAGAATTAATTCATTGTGTTAGGGCGTGAATTATTTTCTTTTATTTATGAATATACTAACAAAAATATAAAAACAGGAATTCGTTTTAAATTACTGATTAATGTAAAAATTCTTAATTTACTATTGTTTACTGATACTTAATTTGGAATGTAAATTAAAACAGACTGTATGTGTAACCCAGCATATATAAAACCACTTTTGAAAAGCATTAAACTAACACCTAAGAAATAATTGAATTGCTGAACGTAAATTTAAACGAAATTCACTTTGTAAACCATCAAATCATTGCAACCACTGCTTTCAAGTGCGCCTGTGTTAAAATTCTCACCTGGAGCTGAATTTCAGGACTGTATATAGAGACACTGGTGTTTCCAACTTTCTAGTTTATGATGGATAACACTCAATGTGTGTGGTATTCGATTGTATATATGAATTAAGTCCTAATACTATCTACCGTTGTTAGAATAGGATGGATAACTACCATCTATCCACGAAATTACGGTAGGTACGACCAAATTGATTCAGAACTTTCCAAGAAACAAAGTATTCATTATTTTTAATTTTCGATGCACAACTGAGTAAAGGGTTGATATTTACTTTGTTGTTGTGTTTCTATCAAAATGCTTTCAGAATTTTCTGTGGAAAATGAAATGTATCTAAATAATTATTTTAAAAACAAAATTTACTTTAATATCTCAATATAGGTTTAAGAATTACATATTTTATAAAATTTATATTTACTAGATTGTAACTCTCAAATTGTAATTGGTACTTACGGGATTCACGTGAAGAATATTATTTCTATAAACATATAAAAATCCCAAGGGTTTCGAGATTTATGTTGATTAGTCAACAATATTTTTTAAGGAAATTTGACAGTATTATTTAAAAATACTTTCTTCATTTGAGTTAAATTATCCTCATAGAAAGTGAGTTAGCCAGAAAAATGTTAAACTAATAATTATTATTGTATCAAGTCAATGTACCAAATAACTTTTCTTATGTGAAAGTGTACAAATATGCAATAAAATTTATTTCAAATGAGAAAGGTAATATTGGTATAAAAATTTTAAATAAAATTTCATTTTTAAAAGTTTGAAGATATCATTAAACATCTGATTCTTTTATGTTTGGATAGTATGAAAAAGACACCGGGAATCCATGAATCCGACAGCATATACATGCAACCCGGTGGACAAGTTTGATGCAAGCTTAAAAGTCAGAGTAAGATCTGACTTCGCAATATTCACAATCAATAATTATACTCAAAATTAAATTGTACACAAAGAAAATTCAAAATTTCTAAAAGACCCAATAATTTAACGGCATTAGAAATAAATTTAACTGATAATGCTTCCAAATTTGATGCTATACCCATTAAACCATTGATTCAAAGGGGAGTAAAAGAAAATGCACTGTTACGCTGGTAAAGAGATACATGGTATAATTTTCTTAAATAAGTTTTAATCCTCCGTGAACGTAAGCGGAAAAGCATGAATGAAAACATTATCTTAAAAATAGAAATATTTAAACACATTTAAATGGATAATATAATTATTGCGCACAAATCGTTACATTTTGAATGAAATAATGACGCAAAATGACAATAATAAAAGTAAATGCGATGAAAAAAGAATAAAAATTTCAAAAATTGTAGCTAAAATCTCTACAGAGTAATAGGAAATCTTCACGTGCACAGAGTAAAGGATTTCTTAAAAATAAAGAACTATGATTTTTTTATAATGACACATACATACTAATGAATAAAGTATAACTGATGACATAATAAATCATTTACAACAGTAGGTTGAGACAATAAGAGATGAAAAATGGAAAAATAAGAATAACTGAAAATTTACTCTTCAAAAATTAATATGAAAAGGGATTTCTTTTTTCTGTGTGTCTGTGCATGTGTGTGTGTGTGTACATATATCACGAAGAAATTTTCTGTTGTCAATAACATTGTTGGGAACTGTTTGGGTGGTTGATTGGGTTTTCTGGCACGAGGTCCAAAAAAGGACAAACTGAGTTAAAATCTGCAATATAATAATAATTTTCCAAACCCGAGCAACATTAAAACGTTTAAAAATATAAATGTTTGTATACAACAGAAATAAAATCGAAATACATATGATATAATGGAAAAACCAATATATTTACGATCATTCAAAAACTAATACATAAATCAAATAAACGGCAAGAATCCTAATTCTCTTAAAAATACAAATATGATTCTTTGGAGTGGCTTTCCTAGCCAATCACCTGAAGTTAAAATATCACAATTAAAAATGAATAAGCAATATTGATTAAAAGAAGAACTTAAAAATAAAATATGAAAAAAGTATATGGTACATCACAGGTTTCACACTGATGACTTTGTTCATTCAAAACAAATATCTGTGGTTGAAATGTGAATGTGCGATACAAAGGCCATTTAATCTCGCATCAGCACATTGTACCGGTAAAAAGGTTAATGAGGTGACGTATGGAAATATGACATGCAATTTCTTATTGATTTGCATGTTTTATGACTCTTTTGCCAAAGGGAAAAAATTAGCTTTTTAAGACCTTTTATCATATCAAACAAGGGGAGTGATGGTTGAGATGGGTCGGCTAGAGATTTAGCAGCCCCATCGGCCCTCTCATTGCCATCGAAATCCATGTGACTTGGAATCCAACAGAAAATAATATCATATCCATTCCCAGAAAAGAAATCTAATGCTTGGAAAATTGTAAGCACAATGGGATGACATTCAAAACTACTCTTCCGCAAATCTTCCAAAACACTCAATTTGTCGGTGTACTCACAATACTTAAAAATATCACTGTATCTGCTGAAGAGCTTGATAAACAGCTGTTGCCTCAGCAGAGACGAATGAGGCGGAGCTAAGTTTTGTTTTCAGTAACTACAGCGTGCGATTTGCCGGCAAGACGCTAATCTGTCATCATAAATTTCATTTCGTACTTTCTTATGTTATAAACATTTTTGCGGCAACAACGATTGTTGAATAATTAACGTTAAATGAAACATGTATTAGACTTATTTACAAGACCGAAATCTGTAAACCATCAGCACACGCCGGCCAGACTGTTCTAAATGTTAATAAAATTAATTAAGATTTGACATGTTTCGTTTGCTTTCTTAAGTTTCACTAATCTACGAAACTAAAAATTGACACCTCGGAAGATTTGAATTTTGAAAATTAGCTTCAATGGCTTCGAAGTGTCATTTCATAAGTCTATAGGCTGTTACATTGCAATAGTACATTATGGATCGTAGAAATAAATTTTTGTTTGCTCAAATGCTTACATAAATTTCTTATATTTTATTATATTTCACTACGAACTGTCAATTTTGTGTACATTAATTCATTACTTTTGTGTATGTACTTTTATTTATTCTCTGTAACTCGCTCATAAAAAATTACTGGAAACGCATCTACTTCTATCGGAGCTACTGGGGTAGCTTGTGTCCCCATTAAAACAACAGCAGGGTTGCTTTTGGCTCACAACTACGGAAGTGTGGTTAATGCAGTTATAATCGCAATTATATATAATAGTGCTTGTAATAAGTACTTATAAAATGAAATAACTCTGCATTGTTTCAGTGTTGGATGTAAACAGTTAAGCTTAATATCACATTAATCGGAAGTCTCCTGGTGCTAAAATATGCTAAACCATTGAAAAGCGAATAAAGTTGAATTGCGGTGAACAACTCAATTCAAAATACTTCTAAAAGTCTTAGAACTTGAAGGGAAGAGATCTACACATTTATTACGCTCTATGCCGGATTTTACCGGCAATCCACTTTGAGTAAAAATCCTAAGATTATTTTTCTTTCATTGTTTGCCAGTATTGGTTTAGCTAATTCTTACCACTTGCACTGAAACCGAGGAAATTAATTTATGCCTTTTGGTTGAAAAATCTGATAAAATTTTATAAATGACTCAAAATCCTTTCTCTATACACACGCGGTAACTATAACAAATATAAACTCTCATTTTCGAAATAAAAGAATGACACTAGTAAGCGTTCAGAGTCAAATCATTATTTATTACAGTCGCATTTTTCAAATAAGGGTAATTTTAAGAAACGACGGTCAAATTCTCATTCAACTTCGAGAAATGATCTTTTTTCTAAATCTCACGGCTGGTATCGCTATAAATGTATCGCGTTAACACTAAGCAATGCTATTCGCCTTAAAGTTATACTAAAAATTCAGAAAACTCTGTTACAATAACTGTAGATGTAAGTGATAAACAAACTCGTTTGCTTATATACGACCGACTTGAAAACGATGATTTCCAGTCGACACCGGAATTGCTATTTCAGTCATCTCCAAAGCACATTAATTGGAAAAAAATTTTGCTTCTGAAAAAATTATTGAAATTTTTGCGGCTAATGGCTCAAAAATTTCTGTTTTGAGTCAGACAATTTGTGCTTTAGATTTTAGAATTTGCAGGAATTTTCTTGTTGCTGACGCTTTTCAATCAATTTTAGCAGCTGACTTTTCACTCACTTTAGTTGTTAGTTGATTTAAAAATATAAAAAAATAATAATAGACTAAGTTACCTTATTATAAAAGGGGAGACTTTTCCAATTTTCTCTTTGGACTTAACAACTATTGCAGAGGATGCCATTGATCACAAACTCCTGCAGAAGTATTCAAAAACATGTATTGATAACTTTAATTTCTTCGCGCAAATTCACGATATTAAGCACCTCATTGAAATTACAGGCTCGCCATTTTTTGCAAAGAGTAGACGCCTGCCACCAGATAATGTAGCCGGTTAGCCGCTAAAAAGGAATCTGATTATATGTCAAAAATCGGCTCTTGTAAACTTTCAAACAGCCCATGGGCAAGTCCAATTCATATGTTGAGCAAATCAAACGGTACCCTTCGAATATGTGTTGATTAAAGGAGATTAAACCCAATCACAAATGCTTACCGTTATCCTTTTTCACATATTCGTCACTTTAAGTATAGTCTAAATGGCTAAAAAATTTTCTCCAAATTGTATTTTGTTAGAGCTTATCATCAAATTCTCGTTGCTTAAACCGACATGATAAATAAAATAGCTGTTATAATACCATTCGATTTATTGGAACTCATGAAAATGATGTTCAGCTCTGCAAGACAGGAGAAACTTTACAACGCTTCTTGTACATCGTTCTAAGAGGATTAAACCTTTCTTTTGTATACTTCGACGATATTTTGATTGCTTCTAGACGCCTGGAAGATCACTTAAATATAAGTTTTAAAACAATTTGATGAATATGGAATTGCTTTAAGTACAGAGAATTGAGTTTTTGGAAAATCAAATTTGACATTTTTAGGTTTAGAAGTAACCATAGATGGAATTGCTCCGTCAACTACTGAAGTGTTCGCAAATACAGATTTTCCACGACGGTAAACAGTTTCAGGACTCCATAGATTTTTATCGATGTTCAACTTCTACCACCGATTTGTCGATCATGCTTCTGAAATGCAATCTCTTCTGAGTTCATTATTCACAAATGAAAAAAGAAAAATATCCAACACATAAATAATCATCTGAAGGTATACAAACTTTTGAAATAAAAAACTCCAACACACGGATACCACCAAAGATGTACAACAGGATATCCCTTCTACTAGCACACACTTCCAGGGAGAAAACAAGGAAAATGGAAATCCCTCCATCATGGCTAAGCCATCGAGGAAAATACCGCCTATTGTTATCAGAGATAGAAAATTCTCTTGGAAGACTCTCGATAAACACTTTCAAGATGCCAAACTCACCAGCTATACTGCAAAATCCTCTACTTACAAACTGAAAATCAAATTCACAGACGCTGAATCTCACAGATCGGCCATCAAAATACTTGAAAAAATAGAGGCAGGCTACCACACCTACCTCCTACCAGAGGATAAACCACTCAAAGTGGTAATTCGTGACCTCCCACATGACACGGAAATAGCAGATATATCTGATAATTTAATAGAAGAAGGATTCACCATCAGCACTATTGTCCAGATGACACGTCGCAGAAACGGAGAGACTCAAAAACTTCCGCTTTTTCTCATTACAATGCCAAAAACTAATAGAGCAAAGGAAATATATCACCTACAATACATAGGCAGTGTGAAAGTTCGCATAGAAGAATAGAAAAACAGAGGAGGCCCTACACAATGCCATAGGTGCCAAAACTTACATCATTCTCAAAGACTCTGCAAACATGAACCACGTTGCGTTAAATGCGGAGAAAATCATTTAACACATTTATGTACAAAAAGTAAAGACCTTCCTGCTAAATGTGCGAACTGTCAAGGGGACCACCCTGCGAACTTTAGAGGATGCAGGACCTTCATTGAAGCAACAAAAACTAAAAACAAAGATAACACCACTATACGTATCACTAAAGGAGTAGTAGTAGAGAATAAAACATATGCACAGGCTACCAGCAATAATACAATACAAGAGGCAAAGAGTTTACTTGACCAGCTACAACTCATTGTGAACTATATTCAAAAATCTGGAGTAATGCAAGCCGTTAACCAGCAACAACTTATTAGCCAAAACCCACAACCTAACAATGAGTAATAACCCCATCTCTTTAGAACTACTACAAATTGGAAACTGGAATGCCAATAGCCTAGCAAACAAATTTGAAGAATTTAAAAATTTTATTATTAATAAAGACTTGGACATTTGCGCAGTCACAGAGACTCACTCCAACGGCAGTCGAAACTACAACATAAGCAACTACAAAGTTTACGCAACAAATAGATTACACTATAGGGGAGGTGGGGTAATTCTTTATGTCAAAAGAGCTATTCCATCAACTCTATATAGCAGCAAGAATGATGAAGGCTACGAGGAAGTCTCAGTGATTACCGAACTCAATGCTGGCATGAAAATTAAATTTTCGGCAGTCTACAACCCGCCACACAGAAAACTTACACAAAAGGATATTGAACACTTATTTTCTGGAAACTTCAAAACCATCTCTTTAGGAGACTACAACTGTAAAAACAGACACTGGGGCTGCAGAGCAACCAATAATAATGGCAAACAACTGATCGATATCATTAACAAAAACCAACTTAAAGTCTTCTCCCCCATGGAACCTACCTATTACCCAACTTTCCAATCACAAATCCCAGACATCTTGGACATTATCTTAACCAACACAAATTTTCACATTGCTTCTGATGTGTGCAATGACTTGAGCTCAGATCATCTCCCGACTATATCTACAATCAACATTAGCAAAAGTAATACTCCCACCACCACCAAAAGAACGAATTGGAACCTTTACCATAATATATTGCTCACAAGAAACTGGACAGCCCCCGTCATTAACAATACCATAGATATAGACATCTCAATTCAATCTCTCAACTTGGAATTATCCACAGCCTTTAAAGATGCCACTGAGGAGATTAAATATATCCATAACTACCACAAAATTCCTCAAGAAACCAGAGAATTAATTAAAACTAGAAATCGTATTCGAAAAAAGTACAGGAAGACGCTCAATCCTATATATAAAACGGCAATAAACAATCTTAATCGACTAATTAAAGAAAAATGCTCTACTCATAGGAACCAGCAATGGGAAGAAACGCTCAAATCCCTGAATACTGAAGATAATTCCGTTTGGAAATTTGCCAGAAACTTGAAACATAGGACTCAAACCTGTAAACCTCTGAAGGGTGAAAGGGGTTTAATATATACAGATCAAGAAAAAGCCGAGACCTTTGCGGACAGTATGGAAGACCAATTCAAATTGAACATCACTGAAACTGATCAAAATTTTGAAAATATTATTAATAATACTTACAAGGAAATAAACCGAACAAACATAGAGGACCCGGGACTCGAACCCACAACCCCTGAAGAACTTTATGCAATAATTAAACACCTCAATATCAAAAAATCGCCTGGTAAAGACTGCATTACCAATAAAATGATTAAATCTTTTCCGAACAATATCATCAAACAGCTTTCCCTCATTTTCAACTCCTGTCTTCATCTCAGCTACTTCCCACACACCTGGAAAGAAGCTATCATAATCATGATCCCTAAACCACACAAAGATCTTACTATTCCAAACAACTATCGGCCCATCAGTCTCCTCTCTTCACTGGGAAAACTTTTAGAAAGAATTATTTACAATCGCCTTTTAAACTACATGAACAAGCTTCCTAATGAGCAATATGGTTTCCGTAGGGAACTTAGTACAACCAAGCAACTCCTTAGGATTATAGAATTTATCAGCAGAGGACTAAAGAACAAAGAAAATTCTGCTTTTGTGATGCTTGACGTTGCAAAAGCATTTGATAGACTATGGCATGAAGGTCTAATTTACAAGATCAAAAACTTAAACTTCAATGCACATATGATACTCCTCATAAAAAACTACTTACTTAACAGATCGTTTTTCATTAGAAATAATAAATGTCTATCATCTCAGAGAAACATCAAGGCCGGAGTTCCTCAGGGCAGCATACTAGGACCAATTCTCTACCTGCTTTATACTGTTGATTTCCCTGTTAATAGATTGGACCACAATAGCATCACTGCATATTACGCCGACGACACTGCCATAATAGTTAAATCCAAATCAATTGAGCTAGCTATCCGTAAACTTCAAAAGAAATTAAATACAGTTGAAGAGTGGTGCTCCACTTGGAAAGTCCAAATAAACACTAGCAAATCCAACCTTCTCATCATTAAAAGACCATGCACTAGAAGCAATAGAACATCTGACCTGTTAATGTACAATGATAAAATCCCCATAGTCAACAATGCAAACTATCTGGGTCTCACCATCAACCAACACCTTAAATGGAAGCCTCATGTCACAAACATCATCAATAAAGCCAAAGGAATGCTATTCAAACTTAGACCCATCATGGGCTATTACAGCAAAACAAACGCAAAAATGAAAAAACTACTATATACAACAATGATACTTCCCATCCTCACCTATGCCTCTCCTGCCTGGTGCGCAATTGATAAATCAACAATGCTACTACTTAACAGATTTCAAAATAAAACTCTGCGGAATATTCTTGGAGCCCCTAGATACCTCAAGAACTCAGCTATTAGAAGAGATTTAAAACTAGACACTTTTGAACAATACTTTGCAAAAAGAAATATCAATTTTTTCAACAAAGCTGAGAATTGCTCAGCAGCTAATTTTAATGATTTATTCAACTGTATTAACTCATACGATGAAATTAAATTGAGACCCATTGCTGCGCACTACCTTAGTGACGCCACAATGTCTAGCCTGTCTACAGTAATTCCATAATATTTTGTACATTTTGTATATTTCTTATCTATCTAGATTTTATTTTTTCTCTGTACATATTTATTGCATTTTGCATTTTCATCCTAGTGTTTACTTATATATTCAGAATTTATTCTTTTCTAATTTCAATTATATTGGCTTAGTTATTCTGCTTTTATTTAGTTCTTCACTTGTATCTATTAAACAAGACTGAGATTTTCTCATTTTGCCCCTGTAAAGTTGTTTTTATTTTAAAAATAATTTTCAGAATTCGCACTCTCTTTTCGACTGCCGGCTCAACGCTGCCGACCAATCAGAGACGTCCGCTATCCCCGGACTCCTTCTTCCTCTCCTTCTACTTCTCATGACTCCTCCCACTAGCCACCTTTTCCCTATTCCATGACGTCTTATTTCCGATGGAAGAGTAAAAGCAGCCTCGCTGCTGAAAGCTCTAGAAAATTTATCTGATTCTTGATTCTTGACAAACTTTTGAAACTTTCAAATTAAGAAAAGATTTCCTGAAATTGTGAACTGTAATTTTCTGATTTTTCCAAATTTTTAACTGGAAAGTAAAGGATTTTTTAAATTTACTTTTTGAATTAATATCGCATACTTTAGAAAAATGCAAAACTAACTATTTTTTAAAAAAGTTTCAATAAATATAATAAGCAAATGCACTAAAATCTACCTAAATATTATTGAAGAAACTGAATACTGTATATTACAGATTATATTCACTGGGACAGTCATTTCTTTAAAGAGTGGCAGAATGAAAACATGCTCATTCATTCGGAAGAATGTAAACACTCCGGTAGATCAATTACAACGTCTGCAAGTTGAAGCAAGTATTGCTGAACAATGTTTATTAAAACAAATTCCTACTTGGGGAAACGAAGTTTCTCGGTGTGACTTACAAGACTCAATAAAAACAATGGTGAGAGAATCACATTCAACAGGTAATATTGCACAGTCTCTTTAACAATACTTAAAATAACCTTAAGATGAAGTAAAAAAAATGTTTTCCTTCCCAGCAGGAAAGAATAATATTGTTCAAAAATCTCAGAAAATATAAAACAAAACTGAAAAAATGAGTAACGCAATAACATATAATTGTAGAAATAAACAGATTTAGTTCAAATAGTATATATAATGGAATCTTATTAAAGAAACATCATATAGTAATAAAGTCATGAAAGAGGCAATTCATTAAAAAGAGTGTAAAATCGCGTCAATGTGATCTAAATACCTCAGTGGCATAGAAACATATACAAAAGAATTCGAAAGATTTAGCTTTTTTTATCAACCTACAGAAAAATTCAGGGAACAAAACACTATAAAGTTTAAAGTTACGATACCAAAAATTCACAGAAAACTAACAAACATTTTGAAACAAAATTTAAAAAATCAATCACGCAATTATGAGGCGATAGAATTTGAAACTGTAACATAAATGCGATATCAAAATCGTATTTTCTTCGTGATCTCTAGGGTAAACTGTAAATATTATGCAATTCCAAAAGATCACATAGATAATAAAATTTTAGCCCACGGAAAATTAATTGTGCCCAATGTACTACTGCTCTTATGTCTGTCTGAAATTACCTTCACATGCATCATCTCGCTGATTTCCCACAAAAAGTCAGTGGTAACTTTATAATTTTTTCTGGAATGATAAATAACATTATGTCAAATTAATACCAAAAGAATAAGAACATTTCAAATGTAGCGCAATTGTTGCATTAGGCAGCAAATTTCGTAATAAAAAAGCGCAAAAATTATTTATGAAAAAGAGAATTACTCAAAATGAATGTTATGTTAACTTTCTAGAAATGTATACTCACATCACAATTTGTTTTTATATGGGCAATAACTTTTGATTATACCTTAAAGCAGGGATGGACAAACTACGGCCCGCTGATAGGATTTTAAATTGCCGGTCAAACGGAAATTAAAGAAAAAATGATTTATATATTATATACCCATCTTCTTTTCTAATTTGTTTAAATACTATTTTGTTTTCTTTCTTTTTTCAGAGGGCTGATGATCTTTTTATATTCTCTGTTTTTGTTTTGCAAAACATAAATCGACGGAAATAGCAAGCAAGCACAGGCTACAGTTATCGTGAAAGTAATAAAAGCGAAAATTCCTTATTAGTTATAGCTGTAACCTGGCGCAAACAATCGTTATCTCTTTCTTGGGGAACAGATATATGGGAATCCAGTATAGATTAATTAGACCTCACATGAAGCAGATTGCCCATTTTAAGCTCCAGCCAGGGTAAAAAGTGATTTTTGGTGCGAGATTTAATATTATTAACTGAATATAAAAAAGAGAGCAGACATATAGGATCATTGTAAATATTGGTGAAAGTATAAGAAGTACAGCGTAGCTAGTGCTTCTTCGTTTATTCATAAAATATCTCAACCCTAAAATGACTACGAAAAAACGCGAAGTTGATTCAGAGTGCCGTGCTTTTAATGATGAATGAATTTGGAAACATATTTTGGAAGTTTTTAAAGATAAACCAGTGTGTCTGATCTTCAACGATGTTGCAGTTTTTAAGGAATATAACATTTCCCTTCATTTTCATCCAAGTATGAGTATTCCAAATACGAAGCAATGTCCGAATATGAAAGAAAAAGAAAAATAGAAAGTCTTTCTTAAAAGTTATCATGCTGACAAAAAGTTTTTGAGAAGGTAAACACTATCCAAAAAGCAGCTACAAATGCAACCTACATTTTAGCAGACAATATAACTGAAAATTATAAAACTCTCCGTGATGGGGATTTCATTAAAGAATGCTTGCTCGAGGTTTGTGATGTTTTATGTCCAGACAAGAAAAATAGTTTTGAAGCTTAGTAATAGTTTGAAGCTTTCCAATTTATTCTATCAACATCTTTAATTTTAAGGAATTCATCAAGTTGACATTCTACATAGAGACCAGCATCATGTGCTGCAAAAATTAAAAATGCGTTTTAAAAATTCAGATATAGCAGTCTAAGATTTCCCCTGATATCTCTGGCTGGTCATGGATTCATTTCAAAAACAAGAAAGAGTTCATTTCCATTGATTTATATAGCTGCCTACATCATCAAATCTATATTATAAAAATGGTATCATTCTTAATTTTTGAAGGATAATTTCATATTTCTGATTCCCTCGACTATTAAGCTCCACACTGTAAAGAGATTCCTTATCAAAAGTGAAATTAAGTTTCAAATCATTATTAATGAGACCTTTGATGTACGCTGAAGTTCTGATGTTCTTTAAATCGATTAAAACGATTACATTTCTTTTTTTGCAAAGAAGGTAGACATATAACCTTGGCTTTCTAATATAAGTGCTTTAACATTAAGTTTCCTATCCATCATTTGAATTGATGCAAAAACATCTGCGGCAGCTCCAAGTGCTGCATTAAACTCTTACTATGACGAACAATTATTTTCGCATACCGATCTTCAAATGTAGCTGTCATTTGCTTATGATTCCTAAATTCTTACAACAGTTCATTCTTAAAAATATTTCCATAATGTAAGCGGGAATCAGAAGTCACACATAGCATATAAGCGCACTATACGATGACACATTTTTCTCTTAAAATTTATTTTTTATGATAAAATAAGTACAACAGTTCGTCTTGCAATGTTATATGCAACTAAAAGAAACCATTCGTTTGTGTATACATGGGGTATTTCTTAAGATATTAGGGAATTAATTTACAGATTTTTCTAAATGTAGGTGAAAGCTATAATAAACACTAATGATAAAAAAGTGAATATTTACTTACCCAAAGTCATATTCTGTGTTGACAAATTTCACTCAGACATTTATTTTGCAAACAGCTGTTTCTTTAACTGTAGGTGAATAATATCTATATTTGGTTAACGCAAAACTTTTTATTACTTTCAGATACATAATGCTCTTTAAGTTTATTATTTTCTCATTCTTAGGAGTTGCGGATAAGTTTAATTGAGCGATTTACTAAATATCATTATTTTTGCTTAATTGACAGGAAATTTGGATATGCTTGTAATATGAATGTGAAATAGTGTAAAAATTAATTCTTATTTTGTATCCTTCTTTATGAAAGTAAACAAATTTGGAAAATAACTCTCCTCTTTAATGTTAACTTTGTTTGAAGCAACACTGAAGAGGAAGATTAGTCTCTCCGCGGAATTTTCTCTTTCTTATTTGAAAGGGGATGCTACGATAGACCAAACTTTAAAAATTTTCTTCATACATTATGAAATGTATAATACAACTGAATTTTAAATGAGAATTTTGCTTTTAATCTACTGATAAATTTGAGGTTGAAATAGCTTCTTTAAGAAAGATGTAAAATATTTCTATTAAGTGATCTACTATATATCTCATAGATCTAAGCATCACTTAATACCTTGTAGAAGTACTAGTCTGAAAGAAGTCATGTGAAATATCAACATTATACCTCCACTAATAAAAATTAATGAATATTCTGCTTTATCAATATTACATGCATAAAAGCGTTTTTCAAATTATAACCTTTAACGATATTCATGTCTATCGTTTATATATGTTCATTGTATAAATTTAATGAAATCTCTTTCACTCTCTAGAAATTTTGTCTGTGTCCAGAGAGTATTTCAGAACTTTATAAATTGATTTCATAAGCAACAGGCATCTGAAGTGAAAATCAGAGTTATGCGTTAGAATGAAGTTGGAAATGACTACTGAGAAATAAAAGTTTGCAAGATCATGTCAAATTATATTGGACATGATATTTAGGACAGGTTAAAGTGATGTATCCAAAATTTCTTCTGTGTGACAGCTATTAAGATACTTCGCTAACCTGATGTACACAAGAGGAACCTTTCTGATGTATACGTACTAGTCACTGTTATCAATGTAGGTGCGTGTTTTTCTTATCAAAACCAATAGAGAAATGATATCCACTGAAATAGAGTAAATCAACAAGTGGTAGTCTCCCTTATTGTTTTCTAGCCATTAGAAAAGGGGTGATACCATTTTCACAAATTAATAAGGGTGTGAGGTATATATATATATATATATCATTCTCTTCAAAAGTAAAGTGATTTTTTATTTAGAAACTTGTGTATCTCAGATTAAATTTTTCTTAAATATGTCTATAATCATTTGTGAATAATATTACTTTGAGACATTATACACATATCATACCATAATTTGAAAAGCTTAAGTACCTTAATATTTGAAGTTAACTTTTATGTAATTTCCAAAATATTACATATTATACTTTCTGCATGAATAAATAAAATTTAAAAAAAATCTTATTTATATTTTATTTTGAATTGAGTGTCTCTAGCTTAAAAATTCACTTTTAAATGCATAATTACATTTCGTGCAACATTTTTCATTATTTGCTTTTAAAAAGCTTAATTTGTTAACATACTATTAACAAAGGAGTAAAGATTATAGTGAAAAATTTCAATTAATAATATTTTTTAAAATATGTATCTGCTCTAAAAATATATTTCTCTTATTTTAGTTTTCCATGATAAATTGAAAAATTTTACCCATTATTTTAACAACTGATAATGCTTTTGCTCTTGTACTTCGACAGTGCTGTAGTGAAGATAATTGAGCACAAATTTCAACAACTAAATGTTCGTTGAACAAAAAATAATCGATACAAACTTCATCCGGACGAGAAAAAAGTTCTCTATTCCCACGTAAATCGGCCGACATCTTGAACTTATTAGATTACTAATTTCTTGTAATATGACCAAAAAATAAACGTTGCCATTCTTACATATCAATGGAAATAAACGAGGAAGCACCTGTTGATAAGTTGCAACGGCAAAAAAAAAAAAAAGAGCGTGCGCTTGCAGAGCAGCAAGTGCAGAATACAAAATATTGATCATCTATCACTGCGCCGCCTAACGATGTATAGGGGAACCCCAAACGACTATCGCATTAAAAAAAAGGAATAAGAGTA
The DNA here is from genome assembly GCA_037975125.1 of Latrodectus hesperus. Taxonomy (NCBI): domain Eukaryota; kingdom Metazoa; phylum Arthropoda; class Arachnida; order Araneae; family Theridiidae; genus Latrodectus; species Latrodectus hesperus. The sequence goes on along the minus strand of JAJQOW010001435.1, from coordinate 18,048 downwards.
GGTGAAATTATCACAAAATATTTCGTCAAAAGACGCAACACAACTGGTGCTGTATCACTTGACATTGCTAAAGCTTTCGACAGAGTTTGGATTGAGGGACTCATTTACAAATTAATTAAGATTGGTCTTCCCGACCCACTAATTAAAATACTAATTTCGTACCTAACAGGTCGCAGCTTCAGAGTGGCAATCAACCACACATATTCAAACAAAAAATTGATAAAAGCAGGTGTTCCCCAAGGATCTAAACTGGGCCCTAGACTTTTCCTAATATATATAAATGACATCCCCCACTCGAAGCTTACTTCATTACACTTATTTGCGGACGACACTTTCATTCTAGCAGAAAGTCCGTTTATAAGTTACATAATTAAATCATTAAACACTCACCTAAAAGAGTTAGAGCTGTGGTTCAACAAATGGAAAATCGCAATAAATACTGACAAAAGTACTGCTATTATTTTCACAAGAAAAAAGTACCCCCCAACCGAAAATGTATTCATCAATAATTCACCCATACCTTGGTCAGCTGAATGCAAATATTTAGGAATAACTTTCGATAGAAAGTTAACATGAAACAAGCATATAACGACAATTACCAGCAAATTCAAACAAATAAGAGCATCACTATACCCACTACTAAAAAGCAATTCTGAACTCTCTATTGAAAATAAAGTGCTCATCTACAAAGCGTATCTCAGACCCCTAATCTCATACGCTTGCCCACTCTGGGGCTACACCCACGATTCAAAATTAGATAAACTTGAAAAATTACAAAATGCTACAATTAGAAAAATAACCAATAGTCCATGGTACTATAGAAACCAAAAAATTAGAGAGGAATTCAAAATTCCCACCATAAGAGAATTCTTTGCAAAAATTATGAACAACTTATATAAAAAAAGAAACTTAACAAATAATTCGACCATCATTGAACTTCCGTCTTATGACGCATTTAACCCAGAAAACAGAATGAGACCCAGATCATTACTTAGATATTGACCAAATCCCTCTCATGCTCAAAATAATGTAACAAGTGCAAATTAATAATACTAACCCCAATGATTAAACAAGTATTTAGAATTTACTGTATTTATATGGAAATGTACTAATAAAATTAGGAAAAAAGGAAAAATTTGTGTATATATGATAATAAAAAAAAGCAAAGAAATAATTGTATATAGTTAAATATATTAATTCACTAACATCTAATATACTAACAAATTAATGTTATTTTACTCCAAATCTCTAAAAGGACTTGGAAAATACAATTTTTCATCTAAAACTGGCGTCAGCCAATCAGAGCGCAGCTCTACTGTAGATATGTACAAAGTTTAACTAACAAACAATTAATACTAACAAATTGCATTTGTTAAAAAAAATTAAATAATTGTAAAATTCAAGAAATAAAATATCAATTAATATTAAAATAAATATCAGCAAATTAATAAAAAATTAATTATAAAGTAGTAAAATCGACTCAGAGATAAATCAGTTAGTTCCAAAAGTTAACCACGCCCCTTAAGAACCCCTAACCAAATATGCCAGATCAGAACTCAGATATAGTTACAAATCCACTCCAGCTACAGAAGAGGGTGAGGGTTAACATTAAAAGTGGATAATGCCGAAACACATAGAAAAGTCACCTCAGCTTTAGACGAAATAAAAACCACCTACCATACTTTTGTCCTCCCAGAAGACAAGAATCTAAAAATAGTCATACGCAACCTTCCACCATACTATGATGCAGAAGAAATAACTCAAGAATTAATCCAAGAGGGGTTTCAAATAATCAATGTTACCCAGATGACCAAAAAAGTTGACGGGAACAAAATCAACTTACCACTATACATTGTTACCCTCCCTAAAAATGACAAGTCAAAAGACATTTACAATATGTCTCACATATTTAACCTAGCGGTTAAAATAGAAACATACAAAGGAAGAAAAGGAGTAACGCAGTGCTTTAGATGCCAAGGCTTCTTTCATGCACAAACCTCATGTCACCACAATTTCAAGTGTGTGAAATGTGCAGGGGACCATCACCATTCAAATTGTCCTAAGCCGACTACCACACCTGCGAAATGCGCCAACTGTGGCGAAGCCCATCCTGCTAGTTTCAGGGGATGAAATAAATTCCCCAAAATAAAAGGAAAACAAAATCTAAATGCACATATAAAAAGTACAATTGTACCCAGTTCAAACCCCAAACTAACATACGCAAATGTACTGGTTCAAGAAAACGACACAATAGTTAAAACAAAGGAATCAATAAATGAAGCAAAATCAATTGCAAATGAGCTAAAATTACTAGTAAATTATGTGCAAAATTCAGGAATCCTAGAATTAACTGCTCAATTGAAAAAATTTAACGAGGCCATGGAGGCCCAACAAAATGGAACAATAACAGCAAATAATGAGTAACAACCAACAAAGCTTTAGCCCACTCACAGTGGCCACTTGGAATGCACAAAGCATTAAACCAAAGACGCAAGAACTCATAAACTTCCTGGATCAATATAACATTGACATAATTTTACTCACGGAGACGCATCTAACGCCTGCAATCAAATTCAACATACCAAATTACAACGTATATAGAACTGATAGAGCTCACCACAAAGGAGGTGGGACAGCCATAGCAATTAAAAGATCATTAAACTCAACGATTTACAGCAACAATAATAATAATGGTTATGAAGAAACTTCTATAATTGTCACCTTTAAACCCAAAATAAATATCAAATTTACGAGCATTTATAATAGACCTCAGCACATACTAACTTCACAGAACGTTATTGATATATTTTCAAACAATTTCCCAACCATCATAGGTGGAGATCTAAATAGTAAAAATATACACTGGGGATGTAAAATTACTAATCAAAATGGAACCACAATATTAAACGCTGCACAAAACTATAACTATACAATAGTAGCACCAATAGAACCAACGCATTTTGACTATAGAAATAAAGGAGATATATTAGACATCTTTCTAAACAATAGCCAAATACCACTTTCAGCTAATACATTAAATGAACTATCCTCAGACCACCTCCCAGTTATTGGATGTCTGGGAATAAATAAAATAATTGAACAAAAATATCTGTACAGAACAAACTGGCAACTATACTACAACATTCTACAGGATCAATACTGGAACAACAATGAAGAATACCATCAAACACATATAAATATGCAAAATAAAATCTCGGAGGATATAAGAATATTCACTGAAAACATAGTAAATGCAAAAAATACAGCAACCATAACAGTAAAATATCATAAAAATTATCTAAGGCTTCCCAGCAATGTAAGAGAAATAATAAAAGAAAGAAACAGAACTAGAAGAATATATCAAAAAACCCTTAACCCTCACTACAAAACTAAAGTGAATAAATTGAATAAACAAATTAAAAAACTTTGTGACGAAATCAGAAATGAAAACTGGAAACAAAAAGTCGAAAAACTGACAACAGAAAACAACTCTATTTGGACTTTTGCCAGGCAACTTAAAAGGAAGAAAACTCAAAATAACAGGCTTCAAGGTCAAAACGGTCATGTTTACTCAAATGAAGAAAAACTTGAAATTTTCTCAAACTCGTTATACGGATAATTTAATCCAAATCCGGATACAAACAATACTTTTACTAAAAATGTTGAACATAACGTGGACAATTTTATAAATAATAATCAACCAAAAGCAACAATAAATCCTACAGATGTAGAAGAGTTAATAGAAATTGTTAAGAAGCTAAAAACCAAAAAGGCACCAGGAGGAGATAAAATCTCCAACTCTATGATAAAATACTTACCAAAAGATTATCTATCAAAACTCGTAAATATTTTTAATGACTGTCTAAAATACTGCTACTTCCCTACAATCTGGAAAATTGCTGACATAATATTATTTCCCAAACCAGGCAAAGATCCCAGAGAAGCAGAAAATTATAGACCTATAAGCTTACTACCCACAATAGGCAAAATATTTGAAAAAATTATTTATAACAGAATCAAACCCTACTTTCATTTGCTACCAAATCAACAGTATGGATTCAGAAAAAATCTATCGACGGTTAAACAACTTACTAGAATAATAGAAATTATTGGTGACAATCTACACAAAAATTTATACACTGCCATGGTAATGCTCGACGTATCAAAAGCGTTTGATAGAGTTTGGCACAAAGGACTTATTCAAAAATTAATCAATATCAATATGGACTCAGATATCATCTTGCTACTAAATTCATACTTAACAGATAGATATTTTCAAGTCACGCAAAATAACCAAAAATCACTAACGCGAAAAATAAATGCTGGAGTACCCCAGGGAAGCATCCTTGGGCCGATACTATACTTATTCTTCACATATGACTTCCCAATGGATGAAACAACAAAAATTGCTTTTTACGCTGATGACACGGCCATTTTGGCTGAATCAAGTAACCCTAATTATGCAATACAAAAACTACAATCTTCGCTCTATAATATAGAAAACTGGTGCAACTATTGGAGAATTAAAATAAATGCAGAAAAATCACAACTGATTCTGTTTAAAAGAAATAGGAGAAATAAATTCAAACACCGGAATAAAAATGGACTATTCTTATTTGGCAGAGAAATACCAAAAGTATACTCTGCTAAATATCTGGGTATTACATTAACGAGTGACTTGAAATGGACAAAACATATAAACAATGTGATCACTAAGGCCACACAAGCTTATGGGTGTTTAAAAGCAATTATAGGGAAAAATCAAACCTTTCGCTCAAATTTAAAAGACTTCTATACCTCTCTCACGCTGGACTGTCACGTGGTCCGGCGCTCCTTCTTCCCCCAAGAGAAAAGGGGGTCGGAGTGCATTTCCTGTCCGAATCGTGTGTCCATGCCGAAGCGTGGGAATTTTTCACCCTTTGCCAGATGGGCTGAGAAGGGAAATGCCATTTCCGTAACTTATTAAAAGCGTGAGAAAGGGATCACTACAACATTTTGTATTATTTCATAAAATTAATTAATATAATTAATGTTAATTTAAATCATTATCATTTGTAAATAAGCATCCAGTTAAGGTTAAAATAAAAGCTTACGTAATACGGTACTTGAAAGTGATAGAAAATTGGAATTTAGCAAAATTGTCAAGGTCAAGTAACTTTGAACTTATTGTAAGAATCAAGATGATAAAACCAAAACACATGAAAATCGCTGAAATTCTTGAAGAAACTAACCTTTTTATGAAGAACTGATATGCGAGAAGAGGCAAGGAAAGAAATTCTAAAAATTCAAGAAGAAAATGAAAGAACTAATATCAGGAAGAGAAAAAAGGCTCATGTGTACAATATCAATAATATAGTGGCCATACAAAGTACGCAGTATGGGAGTGGCTTAAAGTTAAAGCCCAAGTTCTTCGGACCATATCGAATAACTGGAAAAAAAGGGTAACGGTCGTTATCAGGTGGATATCATGAAGGTCTGGGTTATACATCTACAGCTGCTGACCATATGAAGCCGTGAACTGTTCCTGTTTAGAACTGTGTACATCCTACGCATCATTTATTTTTATTTTGTTTTCTTTTCAAAGGATGTCAATTGAATCTGATCTGTATTTCCGAGGTCGAAAACGTGGGTTAGGATGCCAAGCTGTAGGATCCAGAACAGTTAATAGATGTCGCTAGTTGACAGCGAGCATCTTGTTTGGTTCTCGGCAACACAGAGTAAATAATTTCAGGGAGAAAGAGATACTTACTGATGTACTGCCGACGCGCGAGTAGGTGCTCCGCCACTAATTGTTTCGATAATTGTTTGATATGATTTTATTACTAGTGCGAGTAGGCACTATAGCAAAATAGCTTTGTTCTTTAAAATGTTATTGTTTGTCAAATATTTGTAGAATTAAAGTATGTCCGTTCTTTAAAATTGTGGTTTGTTTGCAAACCATTGACTCACTCAACACACACACATATATCTTTATATATCTATATCTATCTAACTATCTATCTATCTATCTATCTATCTATCTATCTATCTATCTATCTATCTATCTATCTATATATATATATATATATATATATATATATATATATATATATATATATATATATATATATATATATATATATATATATATATATATATATATATATATATATATATATATATGTATATATATATATATATATATCCACTTATGGTACTAGACTTTTTATAGGTGAACGCGCTTATGGACCTGGTCTTGTGCTGCTAGCCTCGGGGGCTTGCAACAAAAATATATATTAAGGCTCTTTTCTACTTTATTAAAGTGTGTATATATAATTTTGTTCATTTATCTTTTGCAAAGTTGATTTTCTTTTACTTGATTTATGGTTTTTTTTAATTTCATCAAATGTGAAACTTACTGAGGAAATTTTGTACATCAAATATAATAGCAATAAGAAAATATTTATAGAGTTTCTTCTTTTGACTCTACCTAATAAATAATAAGTCATAATTTTTGTATTAAAACTAAACTAAAGCGATAACAACTTCCCCTTTCTGTTAACATGTTTCGAAAAAACTTTTTTCCCTCCTGGTTATACGGTCTGAAAATTAAGTAAAACAATCATTTTAAAGATATATTTTTCCATTAAGTAGTCTAAAATTTACTGATACATATTGAAAAAAAATATATCCACTTAAATTGTAATTTTTAAATCGAACAAATTATTTATTTTTTGAAATTTACTCATCTAAGGCCTTTTTATACCTTCAATCATAAGAGTATAATTAATGTTTAAATATAGCACAGTTATTTTCGAAATAGAAGATTTAAGGTTCGATACTGTCCCCTGTTGCAAGATAAATTACGAATTATTTTCAACTTGAATGAAAATCTGTCTTAATGTGTTTATGCGTTTTTTTTTTTTTTTTTTTGAATGTCTTTCCCTTAAGCAGATGAATGAGGTTATATATATAAATATTTATTTAAATTAAAATGAAAAAAAATTAGAATGAAAAATCAATGTAAAAATTTTTTAAGTTAACAAAGCGTTTTTGTTCCCTGTTATTTTATAATAGCATCACAGTTTTTTTAAAAAAAAACTCAAAATTTTCAAAAAAAAAAAAAATTTCAAAGAGTTGATAAATATTTAAGTTAAAATAGTAATATTCTTTCACAGAATTCCAAAATTAAAACTTACGTCCATAATACATGCTTGATTGTTAATTAAAAGTAATAGTAAATTTTTCAATCTTTAAGCTGAATTCTTCATTAATGCTGTAATTATACATTTAAATTATTTGCATCTTGATGAAATAATTATTTTATATGATTTTTGTAAGGAAAATAGAAGATACTGAAAATTGTGTTGTGATATATTATACTTTCTGTAAGAAAATAACAAACTATTGGAAAACTGAATCATAAGAATGAAATAACTCGTGTGAAAACATTTTTAAAAATTTTACAAAGCGATTTTAACAAGACTATTATAATAAATTAGGTTACATTAAAAATACATGCTATATAAAGACACATTTTATAACAGTATCATATTTAAATATATACTTAATGTTAAGTTTGTGAAATAATATTTTAAAATTATTTTAACAAAACTCATCGTTACTAAAATTTTAAAATTCTAAGTAATAAGATTAAGCATCGTTTTCATTAAAGTAAATAGGAAAGATATAAAGTAATAAAAAATAAATACGTCTGCAATTATAGCTAGATTATAATTATAGCATACAGAAAAATATACGAAAAATAGTCGTCTCACTAATTTTGTATATGCTTCTCTCCCACACATGTATAAATGAAATATTTTAATTTTAAATTAAACTGAGATGAAGAAGTGGTTTCGAAATTATTTACCCAATAAAAAAATATTTCCCTTTAAGAAATTAAAATTATTTTTGAAGGAATTTTAACAAATCATTATATTTTTTAACAGATCAGTTAACAGCGAAATATTTTTTCAAGGGGTAAAAGAAACTCATCAAATTAGTGGGAATCCTGTAAGATTCATTTCTTTGCTGAAATATTAGGAAAAGTTGCAATATTGTGGGAAATTTTTTCAAAAATACATTGAAAACTCCCCAGCTAAATATGATTTAGTAGTTATTTTTCTACGAAAACCTCCCCTTCAGAAGAAGGAATCTATGATTTTTGTAAAAAGAGGGGGAAAAGCCTGACCAGTTGCCTTTTGTGAATATCATCGTTCAAGTATTTTTTTACCAGCAAATATTTTCCGACGAGCAATTCTATACGAGTTGGCTGCCAAAAAATACTTTTAACACACCTCAATATCACCAATAACAGTTCGTTTTTGGCGACATAATTGGCCCTTATAACGAACTGTTATTGAGGTATTCCAACATAAAAGTGCAGCGTTATATCAGCTCAAAATATAACGGTTGTAACAGATTATTAAACAACCATTTGTCACTCCCCTAGAGGTGGTTCATCTCTCAGATGTCCTCCTGAATTTCCATCCAATAGGTCTAATGTATACTAGATCAATTCCTGATTTACAGGAACTGATCTTTGGCTTTAGCATTGCGCTAGATCCAGAGACATATACAAGTTTACATTAAAAATTTAATACTTACATCTACTGTTTTAAATCACTGGTAGTTAGGCGTAAATGGAAAACAATTATTATGAACATCTAGTTTTGCAACCTGCAAGATGTCGTCTCTTAAATATATTGAAACTAAATATGACTGATTTTAACTAATAAATTAGTTCAACTTTTTATGCTAAAAAATATTTATCTTCAACATCAACGGGTAAAATAGTTACTGTTATTCAATGTTGTTATTACAAATCATTAGTGTTATTTAATTTCTTATATGATATATTTCTAAGAATTGAAAAGATATTTTCATTCAAATTTCAGATTTTATAATATTTACAATGTTTAAAAATTTTAAATATTGTAATACATTAACATTGTAATTTTAAGTTAAAGCAAATGCCGGCAGAAAGTAATTAATTCCTTTGGAAACTTAAATATTCTCAAAATTGAAATTTTTTACAGAAAGGAGAAAGTTTAACTTAATGGAATAGTAGTTAATAATTGAATCTTCTAAATTATTTTATTAATTTATTTGAAGGCATAAATTTATGATTTATAATCTAATTTTAGCTGGTTCAATTATTTCTGTTACTTAAATATAAAATGTTGAAATAATAAAAATTATAGATTAGAAAATAATAATTATTTTTCTATGAAAAAATGTTTATAAATTTTGTAAGGAAATTTTCCTTCCGAATTCTCATTTACTCATTGCTTTCTTTCTATCAATCCTCGTTTGATAGACTCAATTCTTTCAGATATTACTTTCGTATCTTCGATTCTTCTAATTGAAATTTGATGTTAGTTTTTATATCTCTTAAGAACCTTAACATAATAAGAAAAATAATTATTTCTTCTCCTTTTAAATATTAAAAATTATTTTTAGATACATTTAAAAATAGTTTGAATTTATTTTTTTCTTAAAATAACAAGTTATTATAAATATTTCTCGCAAAGGGTGGAACTGAAAAATATATTCTTACAACACATTAAATCAGCCGTGGCAGCCTAGTTGGGAAAACGTTCTCGAAGCTGGAAGAGTACTCATCTCTAGGCACTCCGGAAACACCTATTCCAGTTCGCAGCTACATAAACTGCTGCTAAGTCGCTGCTTCGAAATTAAGTAAGGCCCCACCCAAATTCAGGGATTCAACGACATACCCTCTGAGTTCGCCATTCCATTGAGCGCTACACTTTCCAATTATTAAAAAAGGGAAAATTTTCTACTGGCCTGACATTACAGGTAAAAGTATATTTTTAATTATACCCCTTTTGCTTGATGGTCATAGTCTTATGATATGATAACAGTCATTTTATCCTTTAACAAAAATGGTATTATTGAGGAATGCTTGCATAAATTTTTTAGAAACTTCGACTTTATTGTAGTTTTTTTACGATGAGCTCCTTTGATGTTACTTTAGCAAATCCACTGTTAGTCCTCTCACAATTAACCATTAATTTAGATTCTTGTGTTTTATACAGGTTTAATGTACCAAAAGTACTTTATTATTACCAAACAATTTTCATACTCTAGAGAATCAAATGTTTGAATTAATCTCAAGATAAGCTAGATGCACACTACATGCACGATAAACTTGCACTCCTTATGCCGAATTTTGGCGCAACACCTGTAGCAATTTGCTAGAATAAATATTATCATTACGTGTATACCCTTTTGTCTTTTCATCTCATAAAATATAAATCTGTCATACACTGTATACAATACAATTATAAACTATACTGGATGCCTGTAATTCTATGTGCTGTATTAACTAAATTTGAGGAGATTCATGTAAATATGGTGTTTCAAAAATTTGACATCAAAAGTTTAACGGGAAATAATAATTCAACTATATTTTACTTAATCTACAAATCTAATGAAAACATATTACACCAATTTGTAATATGGTTCACTTTCATAGCAACCAGCTAAAATCTGCATCTAATTATTGCAGTGATACAACTCTTAAAAGCACTCCTTTTTCTTATTAAATTATCTTAAGAAATATTGTTGATTAATCTACTGAAGATTTCAGACAATTGGTATTTCTTATTTCTATGGAAATAATTTTCATCGCGGGAGAACTATATTACATTCAATCAATGATGTGTTTTTTAAAAGAGAATTAAAATACAGAGGCATACGAAATCTCCTTTAAGGAAATTATCCTCTAACTTTTTGTACTTTCGCGCCTAAAAACATCGACATGGTTGGATCACATCCAGCATCACAAAATCTTACGGTAATCGACCATTTTACCAGCTGACCAGAAGCACTGCTGAAAGCATTGCATTTGTCTTTTTGCACTGCTGGATATCTCACTTTGGAAATGCGTAGAGAGTGGCATGCAAGGAACTTGCACAACAGCTTATTATACACAGGCCAATTCCATGGTTGAACGCTTTCACATACACTTAAAATCGTCAACCAGATTTTATTATACTGAAAGATTGGTTGCATTACTGACGTTAATTCTTCACGGTTTGAGATCTTTGATTAAGGAAAACCTATCGTTTTCCAGTGCGAGATTCTCTACAACACAACTCTCAGATTACTTGGTGACTTTTTTCGATCTTCCAGCTCTAATAGTGAATCTCAGAACGTTCCGGAGTTTCTTCAGAGACTTCGTGATTTCATGGCTACTCTGCCACATACTCAAGTGTAACGGAACAGACATTGATACAACTTCCTCCATAAGGACTTACAGACATGTACTCACTTGTTTGTGAGAACTGACAGTGGTCGCAATAGTCTACTCCTCCATTTCATGGTCCTTTCCCCGTCATAAAACAGACTGACAAAGTTTCCTCGGTAAGAATAACAATAAAGACTCAATTTTATCTATTGACTGATTTAAGTCACGTTTTACTGAGAATATGTCTCAAGAATCTTCAATAATTTAAAATCTCCAGGCTAATCTTCAAAATAAATCAATTCAGAAAATGAAAACCAAGTCCTCTAAACAATGATCGATAAGGAATCCTAAGGATTTTAGTGACACAAAATAAAAAGATCCGATAAGCCAGAAAGCTTTCAGGCTGGCAGGAACTTTCTCTTAACTTTCATTTTGTACTTTCATCTTGAATTATAACATTATGTGGCAACAATGATTGATTAATAATTAAAGTTACTTAAAATATATATTTATATTTGATATACAAATCAGAAATCTGTAAGCCATCAGCACACGAAGTGAAAACTCTTCCTTCTACATATGTAAATAAATTGAATTTAGATTTTAAATAATTCGGTTTAGTTTACTTTCTCAAATTTGACAAACTCACCCTACCAATTTCGAAAGTCGAAATTTTGTTTTAAATTGACTCGACTTATATTTTTTTCACCATAAGTATAAGGCTTTTTTGGATTGCAAAAGTTAATAAGTAGGACATCAGAATTGGAAGCAAAATCAGTTGCATTTTTTTCTAATACCGTTATATTATTGGGTCTTTCATGTTCACAAATTTTAATTGTATACATTTTAATTTCGAGGATTATTTTTGTGATACTACATTTTTTATATTCTGCGAAATCAGAAATCTTCCTAAATTTTAAGGTAGCAGCAAACATGTCCACCGGGCAGCTGTGGATGCTGTCCGTTTTGTAAGCTCCTGGTGTCTTGTAAACCTGAGAAACACGAAAGACTCACGTGATCAATGACATCACTCCAAGCATTGACCAATGAAAGTTTATTTAAAATTTGAGTGCAGTATTGTTTTTCCCGTTTATAGTATATTTATTGCAAATTTTTTCCCCAATTCATAAAATTGTAGTTTTAGATATGTTTACAATTATAACGATTGTATACAGTTATAATAATTATTATTGTATAAGTTAAGAGAAAATTTATTATAAAATTTCTTGAGAAAGGAAACTATAAATAACGAAAACATTAAATTTTAAAATAAAAATAAATAAAATCTTTTCAGATTCAGGTAGTATTTCTAGAGTTCTAAAATACCTAATATCAATTACGGGAAAAATTCCACGTTTCGAAAGCTCTCTTTCATGTTGAACACTCAGCCTATCTACTATAAATTAAAATATTTCTTTATCATATGATTTCTTATATTAAGTTAAATGTATAGATTGTATCGGTTGTGGAATTATTTTACATGAACTTACTACGTAATAAAATTTTACGTATATGCATTTGTGTTAATTTAGTCTTCGATGTGCTTGTTTGTAAGCAATCGTTTTCGTTTATATACTTTTGTTTCCTTAATAACTGTGCCTAAATAGGTCATACCAAACGTCATTTCATTGTCAAACAAATATTAGAATTCGCGTACAACGTTCGTCAGCTTTACTCACCGCAGCATATCTCCTTTCAAACTGGCGGTTTAAATATTATTCTCAATTAGAGTACTTATAAAGATCAATTTCCGAATACCAGAAATCGACCGTCAGCTTAGACATACTTTGTTCTATTTCATGTATGTACTAAAATAAAGTCTAATATTATATAACTCAATATTTTAAAAATACTGGTAGATGTAACAAAAAAAGGTACAAGTGCTGTTTAAAATATTGGTTTATCAAAATATGAAAAATTCACAAAAATACATATAATATTTATTTCAATCTACAAAAAAGGAACTTTTCACTACATTCTATAGTAAAATATTTCCTTAGAGACAATTTTGAATAAAATATGAATTTCAATGTTACCAATGTGCAACTCCCCTTTTTCACTTTTAACAAGTACATAAGACATGTAACATGCGGACAATGGATTTTCAGAATAATTAATTACCAGTGAAATGCGTGTATTTCTATTAAGAAATACGTTTCAAATATCAAATTTTACCCAATATTTAGTGGTTTTTACAATTAAATCTTGCAAAAAACAAATATTTTGTAAACAAATGACCACGCCCATTCTCTGCCGATAACTCTTTAAGTGCAAACCACGCCTATGAACTCTTAATAAGTGCAAAATTACCATTTTGCAAATCATTATATTTAATTGTTAAACAGTTTTGTCATATCATTATTTAGTTTTTTATCATTTATAGGATTTCATATGTCAGAAAAACACATTAATCTTGTTCATCTTTTCACATGTACATTAAATTTGATTTCACAACATGCATTTCGTTTTTCATTTCGTAAAGGAAACCTTGGAATGAAAATCCAGTGTCGTCATGTTCCTTAGCTTAAACCTAAGGAACATGACTTAAAAATTATGCAAGCACTTAGAGCTGACATGAAAAATATTGTGCTAAATCGACTAAAATATCAATTTTAAAAAAATATGATTCATTTTCTATAAGAAAGTTTAATAAAGTTCAATGAATAAAAAGAAAGTTTTTAATTTCATTCAATTTTAGACTAAGTTATTAACGTTTTAATAAAATAAACAAATGCCGCGCCCCTTTCTCACGTATGCTTGAAAACGTAAATAAGTAACATGAGGACAGTTTATTTGAATGATAACTATTTTCTAGTAAAATATAGGTATTTCTAGAAAGCAAAAAGTTTTAAATATCACATTTTGGCTAATATTTCTTTGATTTACACAGTTAAAATTTGAAAAAATTAAGGCACTTATTTTGTAAATAAACAACCACACCCATTTCACATACTCATGTTACATTCAAAATAATCATTATTTACAGAAGTTTTGTGTTAGAATGTGCTATATTTTTGCCACATTTAAATTATTTACTTTTTATTATTTGTATGATTTCGTATGCAAACACTATTCTTGTTGATTTTTTATAACTGTCATTATTTTGATTTCACGTCTTGATTTTGATTTTGAAACTTGTATTTTTATTTGCTCTTCCGATTTTATAAAACAGATCTTTTCAGAACTACTTTCTCAATTAAAATTCTTTTGAATCGAATATTGTAATTTCCGTCTTAGTGCAAAAAATTAGTTCAAGATACAAGATACCTAAAGGCAGACAAATGGTAAAATCTTGCTGCGATTGATTCAATTCGTAAAAGACAATCAAAATTTGCTGAAGAAGCTGTATAAAAGGAAACAAATGACCAAAAATTTTCTTTTATAGATTATATTTCTCCTGCAAAGGGAAATGAGTATACTCTAATGCCTCAACACTGCTTCTCCAGTCTTCTAAGGAATTTGCAATGCACTAATTGTGGTGTCTGCTCTTTAGATGTATCCACTCAGGAAAATTATGGTTTTTCAGTGAAACTATAAATGTCTTGCAAAGAAAATTTTGACTCAACTTTTTTCTTGTCCAAGAGAACAATACTCACGAAAATTTAATGTCAATAACAAAGTTGTGGCAGCTTTTTTGAGCTTTCGAAAAGGCGAAATAAGTTTAGTATCCCCATCTATATGATTCCTCGCCAAATCTGGCTCCCTTTGTTTTGATCGTAGTGTTGCCGATTTCAGTTTTTGTTTTTATTGTAGTGTTGCCAAATTCAAATTTTGTTACTGTTCTTATTTTTTGATTGCAAGATTTAGTTTTTCTCGTGTTTTACATAATTTTTACATTATATATGTGTTTTTTTTCAGTGGCAATAGCTTTTTTAGTTTCACTTTACTTATTTAGTTTCACCTCGAGTTTCTTTGTTCTGACTTCCTTTGTTCTACGTTTCAATTGGAAGCCATTTGACTGGTGTTTGCTGTTGGAGCAATTAGGGAATTCCTTTCAGATCGTGTTTCGTTGTCGCCAGCGTCCAAACATCGTAAAATTTTCTTTTTTACAATTTCTTTTATACTATTTATTAATTATATCTATCTTTTTATTTGGTTTATTTACTATATATATATTTTTATTTATTCACATATTTTCATTTATATTTTTAAAATTGTAAAATGTACTTTTTTCTCAATTTCGTTTTTTAAATTTATTATTATCTTATACACTTTTGTTAATTTATTGTTATATTTTCATAATATCTCATGTTGTTGGGAACTTTCAACAAATTTATTGAAATCCTTTCGGGAATTAATTGGGATGAGTACCAAATTTCGGAGAAGTTGTAATTATTTTATTTAAATTCTTTTGCTTACATATATTTTTTTATTGTATTCATGTTTCATTTTTATTTACTTAAAAAGTGTATATATTAAAAAAAAATTTTTATGTTTTTTTTTAAATTTTAAAAAATTTATACATTTGAAAAAATAGTTTTTGCATGCTTTCTTTAAATTTTACAAAGTGTATATATTTAGAAAAACATGTCTTTTTTGTAAAATTTGATAATTATTTTTACTGAAATGTGACACTGGTGACAAACAATCAAAATGTCGAATTAAATATACCAATCGGCATATCAATTTAACTTCATATCAAGTAAGTCCATTATTTATATTTATTTCCCTTTTTAAATTTTCTAAAATGCTTATTTTTCGATCTAACTTCGGGAAATTTCTCGTGTTTAATAAATGTGCGCTTAGCTTGGCGACTTGGTGACGAAAAACATTCGCCGCATTCGACAATAGATGGGGATACTGAACTAGTTCCGAAAAGGCCATACAGCAATGGAAGCGTTCTCTCGAACACACGATTTTGCAAACATGGATAAAAAAAACATTTTCTAAATGTTTCTCCAATTCAGTTTTTAAAAAATGTAGGTTTCCGAGATGAAATGTTAAAAGTAAGGCACAGTGCCGTTAGGAAAGCATATTTTGAATCAAATTCAAATTTAAATCCTTAGCATCAGTTATAGATTTCTGTGTCCTAGGATGTAATTTGGCATAAACGAGGTCATACTTCTTTATATGGTATTGGAATAGCCATTGATTCATTCACAGGTTGAGTAGTTGACTTTAAATCATGTCGAAGTACTGTTCATAGTGTAAAGTTGCATCTCGAAATCTCGGGGAGACAGTGCAGAATTCCACATTTGGAAAGCAGGACACAGAGAAACTGCCAGAAAAAACTTTGTTGGATCTTCTGAGAGCATGAAATGGTTGCTGCATCACGCATTTGGAAACGTTCTCTTTCATATAATAATGTTCTACACAAAAATTATATGCGATGGTGATTCTAAAACATTTATTCACTTGAATGAAAAATATAAGTTGATATTCCTATTGTTAAAAAAGATTGCATTAATCGAGTTGCAAAAGGACTTGGAGGACAGCACTTCGTAATATTTTAAAAGAATGGAGAGTTAAAGGTGGTGGAAAACAAGGCTAAAGGAAAAACCTTTTATAAAGCTCAAATTTTTTTTATCGGGAAACTATAAAATATAATGCTTCTGATATTAGAAGGATGAAAACTTTAGTTTTTGCGACTCTTTATCACTGTATATCAATAGGTAAAATGCCCCAACATAAGAAATGTGATGAAGCATACACTGATGAACACACATAGATGAACGCTAAACTATCAGAAAAATTTGTCGAGAAGATACTACTAGTGCACCAAAGAGTAGCCATTAATGAAATTCTTCTTCGTTATGCCTCCGCAAAACATGAAAATGCAAATGAAAGTCTTCACTTTTGTATATTTAAAAATGGCCAAAGGATATATTATCTAAAAAGATACTGGAGTATGCCTTAAAGCTAGTCATCAGTGAGTTCAATTTTGGAGTTTTCAATACAGTAAAACTGCGTACAGGATTGTTGTCCCGATCTGCTCACACTTTAAAACTTGCAAAGAAAAAAAGATGCAATAAGTCTTTCACAAAAAAATCGAAGATCATCAGATTTTTATAAATTACAACAAAAGTCTAAAAAAAATGCAAAATTAAAACAAAATCCAAAAGTGCAGTGCTGGAGCATTTTTAACAAAATAATTTAATTTAAAAAATTAAGATTTATATGTTTAAAATTTTAGAACATTAATATATTACATAGAAAAAATAAATATGTATATAGTAAAATCAAAACTATGAAAATGTTATGCATATTATAATTAATAATACATGTTTTTCTATTAATTTTTCAGTGCTTTTGTATATGAAACAATTTTTTAAATATATTACTTTTTACTTTGTTTACAATTTTGTATTTATTTAGAATTTTAAAATTAATATATTGTATGTGCTTAGAAATTATATTTTCTATGCAATTTATAAGTTATAGTTTTTCGAATGTTCCAAAAATTTTTAAAAATGAAATATGTAAAATTTAATAAATTAAATTAATTTTAAATAATATTTTGGTTTTTTTAAATAATGGAACTTACTTTGATGAAATATTCAATAAAAAACAATTTTATGGTATTTAAATATGAAATTATTGCCTCAAGTTCTTCTCAAATTTAAAATCAGACTTAGATATAAGTGTTTTTATAAATATCTGAACATAAAGCTACATGCGCATTAATTTTTTTACATGGAATTAGCTATAGTTGTTCGTAATGCTTTCTTCAAATGTCCCTAAAAAATTTGGTTATAACTTTACATAAAACAAAAATTTTGGGTCTAAAATTATTATTGCTATATTTATATGAAAACTTTTATAATACGTATTTAAAAATTTTTATTTATTAAATGTGCATAATAGAGTGTTATTTTTAAAGATGGATTGTTCATATATATGCAAATATTATTAAT
>JAJQOW010001434.1:0-49591 GCA_037975125.1 Latrodectus hesperus | reverse complement strand
TCTAATAAATTGCATTAAAATTATATTTGGCATAAAATCTATAATATTTAAAGAAAAACAAAATTTTAGAAATTGGCAGGTAGTATGAATATCATCAACTTAGTTTCTTATTTTCTTGTGTTATCACGAAATTATAATGAAGAGTTGCTACACTTTGCTTATTACTTTCGTAGGATTTATATAGTATAAGTTGTAAATTCCATAAAAAATAAAAATTTGATATAAAATTTATCTTTCCAATGATAATTAAAATACTTGTTATTAGGAATACAATTTGTTAAAAAAAATTAAACAAGTAATTTAAATGTATGTAAACTGCAAATTACTTCTGATTTATAAGTGCATTATAGAAGTTTCTGGAAAGGAAAAACAATCATTGATATGGTTGCAACCAAAAAAACAAAGTGTTAAATTATTTTAATATATAAAATAAATAAATAAAATTTTAAAAGAATTTGTTATAAACTAAAGGCACATGCTTTTTCGAAAAACTGCTAATACTTAGTACCTTAAACTAACGTAAATTTATTCGCGTCGTATTTTTCTTCTACTACCATTTTTCATATAATCAAAATTAATATAAATTTATAAAAATATCTTAAGTTGTTGCTTTCATTTCCGAGTTTTGGCATTGCATTAAAAGCAGCGGGATTTGACGAATCTGCTGCTGGATCAAAAGAAAGTAGTTCTCTTTTTTCGGTATCAGAAATAATCGGGCGCTGTAATATCTGTAACATGATAACACCGGCTGTTAATAATAGGCGTATGTTATTATTAATCCTCGCAAGTTTCACAATGTTTTTTACTTCATGGTGGTTATTAATTTAAACTCAGAGTTTCAAGTTTCAGTGTGATGCGTCCATTGCGAAACTCAGTTCTGGTTAGATAATTTTTGAGTTTGGAAAGAGATTTGTGTTTGTGATATTTCGGCATTCAAAACCTTCTCATGTTTATTTGATAAGAATAAAAAGTGATATATATTTAAGTAAAAATGTAGATTATGACAAAGATAATTGTTTAATGTCTAATATTTTCGATAACCCTTCCGTCTCTGGTTTGTTGGGCGTTTGCTCCAGTTATCTGGCATTTGAAACTTCTAAAAACGATCCAAGCGAACATCAGTATGGTCGGCAAGGTCACATAAAATTTCTTGTGTTAGTGAATACATTATATGTGAAATAATAACAGCTTGTCACTCAAGTGAATTTTATGGAAGATATGCGTGGTTATTCCTCAAAATTACTAAGGCATACCTACTTTTGAGATCCAAATTGGCATAGCCTGTAGGTGACCAACAATTACATTTCCCTCCTCGTTGCCCATTGCAAAGCTGAAAAGATGGAAGCAAGGTTATTTTTCTCTGCCAGTGCTTTATAGTTTATAGGTTTGTAAATATGTTTAGATTTAAATGATGATTCAGAAAATCAATTTTTACATTAACATACTAGACTCAGACAATAAAGTGAATCCGTCATTGACTGTCATAAGATTCTTTGGACATAAAGGACATGACACCAACCAATCCAAAATATAAAATTGAAGATTTAAATAAACTAGTGTGTGATTCCATGAAATTTTGTATTAATTATCAAAATAATTTTGAGGGAAACTATAACAAGCTAATTATATAACCAAAATGACAATGTTGTAAACAAATGATGAACATTGTTTAAAAATTTTTATAAAAGGAAAAATCATTTGCTTTGGCATAAAAATTAATTTCACTTTCAAGAAATGTTTGAATTTTTAAAATTTATTGTCATTATATGTTACGCTTTGAAAACCTGTAAATGAAAACGGCAAAAACTGCCCTGTTTAGTATTTGTATATGCAGTGACTCTAATAAACAATGTTATAAAATTTTACAAATTGAGAAATTTGAAAAAAAAATTAAATAAAAATTATGTGTATGCATATAATTAAAAATGGATTTTCAATTTAGGAATAGAATTTTATTAACTGTTACAGCAAGAATTGTATTAATATATTTGCGAATGTTTTTCAAAATTATATCGAATATTTGTTTTTCAATATTTGCTTTAAAACAAGTGTTTTTGTAAAAATTGTCGAAAGAAACATAAATAAATGTAAGATAAAATATTAATTTATCACTAATGAATTTTAGATAGCAAATTTAGATATAAATTAGAAAAATATAGAAAATATATAATATTTCGTCCTTTACAAAGTATTTTACTATTTTTATGTTAAAATACTTAAAATTTATTTTAATTTTTCTTAAAAAATTTAATATAAAACAAGAAATTTCAGATTTCTGATATTAATATCATATATTTTCCTGGGAAAATATATGCCTCAGATTCTTTTAAACATTACATATTATAGTTTTAAATTTTTAAAATTATTTTTAATATCATTTATTTAATTTCTACAAAATATAAAAAAATGTAATGCAAGTATAATTTTTTAAATTAACAGACAAATTTTAATGTTTTATAAATGTTATGATTCTAATGTATGAGTAAGCGATTTTATTTTAATTTAACGTACTCAGATTATAATGCATAATAAATTTTATGTTTCAAATAGGGGTACTTGAAATTTTTAATTTGGTATTTTTGTGTGAAATAAAATTGCGTTTTACATCGCACAAAGCAATATTTTGGTTTAGAAAGAATTGTTATACTATTTGCAGACAACGCACTATACACACAATCGTCATATGAAAGAAATAATAATTACATCTGACAAATGATAAATAAATGCTATTATAATTACAGATTTTCTAAATAAAAATGCCTTGTATTGATATGGAACTAAGTTGAAAAAGTATCTTGCATATTATTATACACGCTGTAAGCATAATAAACAAATTTCGAAATTTTCTAAAAATTTTAATTTTTATTATGTATTTTGTAGTTTTTGTTAATATATATTTACTTTACTCTCCAAAATTTTATTTGCTTTTATTCATTTTTTAACACATAAATAAATATATAATTTTCTTATTTCTTTAAAGTTTAAGGGATTTAAATTTAATAGTAAATAGCTTTGTATAAAAATAAAACAAAAATTTTTTTTTAAATTAAAAATTTTTATCCAAAAAAGTTTATTTAATCTCTTGGATAAAATAATTCCAAGATAGGAATTAGCAGTATATATTTTAAGAAAATTTCAAATTTTTTTTCATTAATAGTTAAAGGACAGTATTTTAAATAAAAAGAAATTCAATAATACTAATCAGTATATAAATGAAAAAAAATCATAACTTAAATAAAATTGGAGAAATAATATCTGAGATATAATTGTTCTTTTAAGGGTTGAAAATCGACATGTTTATTGACATTTTATTGATGAAGTTAAATGCAATAATATAATAAAGGCTATATTAAAATATATCTTCCCCTAACTAGTCCATTACTGCAGCTCCTTTGTTAAATAAATCAAAGGGAATGTCAAGGAAAAACAAGATTGTGTGGTCGGAGAAATATGAAACGGCGCTTAAAGAACTGAAAAATAAACTGAATGTTAAAATATATGCTTCTGACTATGAAAAAAGAATGTACATTCCAAACTGATGGATCAAATAAAGGATTCAGTATAGTATAGTATTTCCTATAATGGTTGAAAATGAAAAAAATAACATCCTATATTATATGTACTAGTAGGAAATTTAAAGAAACTGAAAAAAATCACAGTGTCACGGAGAAAACATGTGCTGTAAGTATCTGCGCAGAAAAAAAGTTACAGAATTATATGAATGGTCAAAAATTTATAATTAAGACTGAGCATAACTTATTAGTATGGATATATTACCAAACTATTCCAAACCTTATATATACATACATAAATTCGGCATTAGCAATACAAATATTTATTTTTGAATTGATTAATCGAAATTGGGTTCTTCATAACAATGCTGATGCCTTTAGTAAAATTTGTAAATAAAAATTTTTTAATTATTTTTTTAAACATTTTTCTTTATTCATATTTATTTTTGCATCTTATTATATTTTAAAAATAAGAATTATTTTAAAATTATTTATTTTTTTAAATTTATTATTATTAACCAAATAAAAAGTTACAAATATTTTTTCATATTATTTTATCACTTCTTACTCAATCGATATCTTCTAAAAAACCTATAAATTTATAACTGATAAAGAATCCAGGTGTGGAAAATGCGATAAGATAGACGCAAACGAACAACATAGTTGCTGCGTGAACAACATGAGTACTAAATACTAGTATTTTATTGAATAAAATACTACGTCCTTATAAACATCACAAAAATTTTCATTAAAAATCACAAACATGCTAAATGATATCATTCAACTGAGCGGAAAGAAAATATTGAATTCAAAACCCATTTCAGACCTAGTTAAATATAACAAATGGAAAACAAGCTTGTTATACTTAAATAGAAAGTAAATTAAAATATCTGTAATGTTGGATTATTAAATGTTCACGCAAATTGAAAAACAATATCAAAGATGAAATTTATAAAAAAGTTAATATAATATAATAGCAAAGGTTTAACCACAATATCAATCGAAATGTAAGTAATTTTAAATCAAAGAGTTTTAATTTTGATGGAATTGTCATTCACTCAGATGGTTGATTTGAATTTCGAAAAATTATAATTATTTCATATTATATGTGTACAATATTTCATACAAAAATATTTACTAAAACAATTTAAAACAATAAATATAGGGCACTTAAAATGATTCTATATCCTCACACTCGAAAGCATTGGTTTTCATCTTAAACTTATGTATTTAATTGTTTTACACAAAATGTATTATATTCTTTAAAAGAGTATGCTGATTTTCTTTTATAAATAAAACATCGATGGTGAAAATCTTCAAGTAAAGTTTCACAAGTGCTGTGAAATTAGGCCTTAAATGTTACCATATGCAATTAATGATGAAAAGTTTTACACTTGAAGCATATGATAAATTAAAAATTGTTCTTTACATAATTATTAGTAATATTCTTTTGGATATCATTCGAACTGAGAAACATGATAGGATACAGGTCTCTAGAATCGATGTTTTAAAATTCCATCTATTCTTTCCGCGTTTGACGATGTAAAACTTGTCAAAATTAAAAGATAAAAAAATACTTTAGAATCATTTATCTTTTCAAGTCGGGAGCATATTTACTTAATGTTTATATAATATTTACTACCAATAAAATTATACAGTATTTGAATATATATTTAAATGTATTGTGAAACGCTATTCATTTCTCAAAAGCATAGTTTCTTGCATTAGTAGCAATAGACCTGTAAGGTTATTGCTGTTTAATTTATGATTTTCATGTTTAATGAGTACCAAAGCTGATTTATATAGACAGGATTAGTAATTATAAGTTTATATGCTTTTAAGTAAATTTATACTTTGAAATCTAAATTCAATTAATGTAGTTAAACCATTATAACAAGTTTCATTATATTGTCTGAGATAAGTATTTTAATATATGAATACTAAACACAGAGTATTTGACTCAAACTACACTAAGAGTGCTACAGAACTCATAACATACTGGATTCAGAGTATAAGTACTAAACTGAGACTACTTTCATTCTTTATGATTCGCGGGGTATAAGCTATTTACTATGTATTATGTTGATATTCAATAGTCAGAATATAAGTATGGTCTTTGTGGTTAACGCTGATATAAAAAATGATAGACAATTGATATACCTTTCATTTATTAAAATACATTTCACTCTAACAAATAGCATTAAAATTATATTTGCTGTAAAATCTGTAATATTTAAAGACAAACAAAAATTTTAAAAAATGGCAGGTAGTCTGAATAAGATCAACTTAGTTTCTTATTTTCTTGTGTTATCACGAAAAGTTTTTCAAGTGTTGCTACACTTCACTTACTACTTTCGTAGGATTTATATAGTATAAGTTGTAAATGCCATAAAAAATAAAAACTTGATATAAAATTTAACTTTCCAATGATAATTGAAATTATTGTTATTAGGAATACAATTTGATAAAAAAATTAAACAAGTAATTTAAATGTATATAAACTACAAATTATTTCTGATTTATATGTGCATAATAGAAGTTTCTGGAAAGGAAAAACAATCATTGAATTGTGTTGCAACCATAAAAACAAAGTGTTAAAATTATCTTTATATAAAATAAAAGTTGCGTGTTCATTTTAAAAGAATTTGTTTTTTTAAAGTAAAGGCGCATGTTTTTAAAAAAACTGCTAATACTTAATACCCTAAACTAATGCAAATTTATTAGCGTCGTATATTTTTTTCTACTACCATTTTTCATATAATTAAAATTAATTTAAATTTATGTATATATATCTCGTTAACTAATTGCCTTTCCTTCCGAATTTTGTTGTTGCATTAAAAGCAGCGGGATCTACTTATATTTGGTATATGAAGTATATCATTTCATACTACAATGTACTGAAATTCGTGACAGTTATTGTTTTAAACACGCAGTTTGAAATCTCGGTGTGACACGTTTATTGTCTTGAATAAATTTCATGTTTAACAATTCTTGTGTTTGGAAACTGATTAAATATTTGGACATTCAAAACGTTCTAATATTTATGTTATTAGAGTTTTAAAATGATTTAAATAAATACACAAATGCAGTTTATGTAGAAGATAAATTTTTAAAGTTGTATAATCGTAAATGTAACCACCGTGGATGTGGGTTAATTGGAGGTTTGTTTTGTTTAGGTGGACGTTTGAGACTTGAGAAAACTATCCACAAACCAACTTATAATTAATCTACGGCAAAGTAATGTCGGTATATGTTGTAATACATTTCATTAGAAATGACAACTGATGTCATTCAAGTAAATTCTATGTAATATCGGTACCGTTTTCCTTTTAATGTACTAGGAATTATTTATTCTTAGGGACCAAATAGACCTACCTACATGTGACCAACAAGTAAAAGTCCATCCTTTCTGCCCCTTGCAGTGCTGAAAACTTGTAAACAACATATAACTTCTAAAATCATGGCTATATATTTATGTGATTATATTTTTTTGGAATTAATATTTAGAAACTTAAAATTATGCAATGAAATACTAGAATCAGGCAATATAGTGAAGATTTCATTGGCAGTCACAAATGCACTGAACGTAATGGAAATGACACCAACCATCCAAAAACACAAAATTGAAGTCTAAATTAATCTAATGTGTGATACCAATATTTATTTTTATTTATAATCAAACTTATTTTGAAGGAAAAAAGTTTAAGTAGATGCACACAATATAATAATGTTGTAAATTAACACAATTAGATAATTTTATGTGCGAAGAAAAAGCTTATCGAAACGTGTATCCTTTATTATTACTATGTTAATATTTACTGAATATCAAAATAATATGTTGAATATATATATATATATACATATATATATATATATATATATATATATATATATATATATATATATATATATATATATATATATATATATATATATATATATATATATATATATATATATATATATATATATATATATATATATATATATATATATATATATTGAATATATGATTCGTAAAAAATTTCAAAGTAAGAAATAAACAAATCAACACAAAAGAATGCAATATGTAAATTTTAATTATTATAAATGAATTTTAAATATTGATTTTAATTTCAACTTATAGGATAATATTAAGGAATAACATTTAATCCTTAACTAAGTAATTGATTTTTTTATATGTTTAACTAGTTTTTTATGTTCAATTTGAAGTAAAGTACTCTTGCATACCTTTAAACTTCAAAATTCTGAACTTATTTTAAATATACTGAAAAATTCATATTAGAAAAAATATTTTACAAAAGATTTTTAACTCATTAAATTTGTTATACGTAATAGACCAGAAACAGTTTTTATGATGTGCGGGAATAGTTTGTTGGAATTAATCAAATATGTGATTCCACTATTTTTCATATTTGTAACCAAAATAATTTTGAAAGAAAACAATTTTAAGCTAGATGCACACAAAACAATAATATTGCAAACATAATTTTAACAAAATTGAATAATTTTATGAATTAAGAAAACTTAAGTGTATGCATAAGCATTTTTTTCTATGTAAAGAGTGTTTTGATGTTTTTTAGTTTATTGATGTTGTAGGTTACGCTATAAAAACATGGGACTGAAAAATGGCAATGAGTGCTCCTTATATTTCTATATGTTGTATTCTAATCAAACATTGCTATACAATTATGTCATATATTAAAGCTAAAAAAATATATTTAAAAAAGAAATCTATATTTAAAGAAGAATTTTTAATCTAGAGTTAGAATTGTTTTAATTGTTTAAAATCACACACACAAAAAGTTTATTTTTTGCGATTTTGATGAATGCTTTTGAAAATTATGTCCTTTATTTGTTTAGTTTTTAATATTTATTTTTAAGCAAATATGATTCGTAAAAAACTTCAAAGAAAGAGCCAATACAAAAGAAAATAATATTTAAACTTGAATTTTCATAAGCGAATTGTAAATGTTGAGTTTAATTAAACTGAAAAAATTGTTGGAAATAATAACATTTCATTCTTAACGAAGTAATTGATTTCTTTATATGTTCAATTAGTTTTTTTTTATATATATTCCATGTTCAATTAGAAGTGATACTTCTGAAATTTATAATGTTAAACTCTTCTTGCATGCCTTTATCCTTTGAAATTCTTAACTTCTTTTTAAATATTTTGTAACACTTATATTAAAATTATATTTTATAAAAAAATTTTATTTTTACCCATGAAAATTTATTATACGTAATAAGCCAGAAACAGTCTTTATAATGTGTGGGGAATGATTTGTGTTTATTAATCTTTCTGTTTGTCTGTTCTTTCTGTCTGTGTGTGTATTACTCCTTAACCATATTAATTAGAAAACTGATGCTGTAAACAAGTAAGAATAATGATTTGGCAGTCTGTTTCGTTTGAAGCATGAAGAATAGCATCATCAAGTCTCAAAGTTTCTGTAGCCACCTCTATTCATGCAAGCAATGTATTTAAAGTTTTATATTTGAAAACAGACATCTTTTTGCCAACTGATATTAAATCTCTTTTTCAGTGTATTCATAGGAAAGAGTTATTAATATTTGATTTTTTCTTATGAATTTTTTTTACTCTTATCTTGTTTTATGTTTGAAAATGTAAAATTTAGGCTTTTTACTCAGTCTCAAATAAAAAAATTTAAAAGTTGAGTTTAAAAGGAAACATTTTATTGATACCATAAAAAATACTTAATTAAAGCAAGATCAAATGAAATTAAAACTAACAATTTGATTTTTAACTATGAAAAAGTAAATATAAACAAAGTTTGAAAATATAGGTAATTAAATATCAATCCGATTTGAATAATTAAAGTTGTTACAAAAGATGCCATTTTAAAATTATAATCTCCTAGCCTAATAAAAATGCATAAAATAGAAGGGCATTAATTCATCTTTTATTTGATAAAAATATTTTTGAATACAATGGAAAACATCTAAAAATAAAGAAATCTTATAATATTAAATACTAAACAAAAATTTTAAAAATTTTATCAGATTGGCTGAATATTCTATAATGTGCATCTTAACTTCTAATGTTATCGAGAAATTATATATAAGTGTTCACAATGTGTAGCAATCATAAGGATCTTACCACTTGAACTAAAATATCCGTCAGAAAAAATATGCATAAAATATAAATTTACAATAATAAGAATAAATAAGCATTATTTAGAATATAATTTAGAAAAACATTTACGTAAAATTCAATGAATATGATTTAGAAGAGCTTTCTTCTTTTTAAGCACCTTCTAGAAGATTCCATGAAGTAAAAAAATCATATATCGTATTGCAATCATAAAAACCTTTTATTAAAATTATCTTAAAATATAAAATAAATGTTACATTTCGAATGATTTTATAAGATAGATGAAATAAATATATTTTTTATAAATAATGTTAAGATTTAATAACATAAACCAGTGAAAATTTATTCGTGTCATATTATTTATTACCATTTCACAAATACATAAAGTAAATATAAAATTTCAAACGTATATCTATAGACAGCCCGGTGAAAAAATATACACACATATGAGATTCATTGCGATTGTATAAAAGCTGTGGATTTCTGATAATCTGATGCTACAGCTTAATATTCAGAAGTTTTTTTCTTTTTATCACCCTTACATTGGCATTCTTTAGAATGAAAATTTTGCGAACTTATGAATGAATTATCTTCTCATGTTAGATTCTAATGAATATATATATATATATATATATATATATATATATATATATATATATATATATGAACCATTGAACATTTCTAGTTTTCATTCATTTAACGTCTTGTTAAATTGTTTTGGTAATTTAAAATCCTGATAATGCTTATTTTATCTTATAATAGGAAAATCAAATTTTGTTTATCATTTTAAATTTTTCTTACAGAGTTTTCAATTTGAACTGCAAAAGCTATGATAATCCCACGAGAATCAAAAATATATATGAATTTATATCATAAATAGAAAATATATGTGCAAAGATTCTTAAATGTTTCAATGTCTTATATTTCTATTCAATGAATAATATAAAAATTTCTATACGTATAAGCAAATGAAATAATTAATAGGGTATATTATTTTGGAATAAAATAAGTTAAAATTGCACTCTCAAGCTTCCCATTGCTAAATAAGTTTTAGTATCACTAACAGTAAATTAAACAAAACTTGGAATAATACTTATATAATGATAATAATATTTATTTAAAGAGATAACTGAAAAATATTTTCTTAAAAATAACTGGAAATACTCCCCTAATGTGAACACTGCCTTTGGAAAGCATGGGCAAGTCAGGTTTGTAATTTTTAATTTGAGGAATGATTCCAAGTTTTTCTTGATAAGCCGGTTCTTAATTTACTCATGATATTCTTTATGCTTGAAAATGTACGCTCTGATGAATAATTAAACCCTAAAAAAGAAAGATTTATTTGTTTCTCAAAATTATACTAAAATTTTCATATATAAAATGCGGCAAAAGCAAAGAAAAAGCATAATGATGGGACATGAAATAATTTCTAATTTGATAAATTCTGCATTAAACAACATGAAACCACATATATATTATCTAATTATGCGATTGTTATGAATACTAGAGTTATGTATAATAATATATGTTTCATATATAAGAAATACATTAAAAATTTCTAAATCTATGGATAGTACTGGAGGACAAGTTGCCGTAATTATAAGGGTAATTAATATCATCACTTCATAGATAAAATTTGTTTTGTTGAATTAGCACTAATTAATTTAGCTTATGGAGAAAAATCTCGAAACATTACAAAATAAAAAATTATGAAGGCAAAGAAAAATACATGTCCTGAAATATTACTCTCTATATATATAAAACGTATTTTATATAACCTGAATATAACGTATTTTTAAAAAATATATTATAGGGTATTTAAATAAATGTATTATTCTGTGTTAAAACACTATAAAGGTTTATAATAAAGTACTTAATTACAGAATTACTTTTTTTAAATACCCTATCTATTATATGTTTAAAAAATACACTATTAATGAGTATTGTAGAAAAAAATACAATATTTTTGCTTCATTTACATATTTTATGCACATATCATATGAGGATATTAAATATGCCTAATAATTTATGTTATAAATAACTTTATTTTTCAACATCCAAACGTTCAAATTGAAAAAAATGTTAATTTTAAAGATTTGAACATTTTCCAAATGAAATTTTCATTTACTTATAATTTGAAAATATACATAAATCTTATATTGAGAATAAGAGGCATGAATATTTTACGCAAAATATGTGAAATACCTGAGACACTAAACTTTTGATTTTTTTCGTATTTTCCATCAAAGCTCTTTTTATTTTATTAAAGCCATAAACTGGAAAAATAATTCAAGAGAATGTTTCGCAAAATGCTAGGAAAAATTACTTTCTTTCCTTCATAAAGTAATTCTGTGACGTAAACTTTTCGAGTTGGATATTTTTTTCTAAAAACTAGTACATTTTGATAGGAATAGTTTGAAAAATATTTTTCAGTAAAATTCATATTACTTTTACATTCTTTCATTCAACTTCAAGAAACTATACAATTTTTACAAAGGAAATTTCATAAGAATTTAAAATTATGCTTTATATAAATGTCTTTTTTTAAATTATGTATGTGTACATATAAACACTCAAATTATATAAACACTTTATACACAATATGTATATATATGTGTGTGTGTGTGTGTGTGTGTGTGTGTGTGTGTGTGTGTGTGTGTGTGTGTGTGTGTGTGTGTGTGTGTGTGTGTGTGTGTGTGTGTGTGTGTGTGTGTGTACTGCGGGACAATTGCTAAGGACGGATCACAAATTGCCATGTAGAGTAACATTAAGCGAGGCATTTCGCCTAGTAGGATAAAATATGGTTGCCACACTGTTCAGACATTAGAATAAAGAATATTTATTGTTCTGGAAAGTACAAAAGCTGTGAAACATCAGAAAGAAAGAAAATTCATTTGATGCTGCATACGGAAAAATGGAACAATGCATCTAAAAGTCAGCAGGCACCTTGAAAAAAGCTATCAGTATGGGATATGTCCACCGTGGAGTGTCATGCAACATTCCACACGTCGTATCATACTTTGCACAAAATTATCCATCAGCTGTTGTGGTAATTTATCCCATTCCTCTGGGAGTGCACGGATGAGGGTGTTCTTGTTTGTCGGAGGATAGTTTCGACCAGCAACTTGCCTCCCCAAAGCATCCCAAAAATTTTCAATGAGGTTTAGATCTGGAGAACGTGATGGCCATACAAGCTGTTGAATACTCTTTCTGTCTAGACAATCCTGAACAGCGAGTGTTCGATGGCATTTTGCATTGTCGGCCATAAAAACAAATTTATCACCGACAGCACCACGGAAAAGACGAACATGAGGAAGTAGAACTTTCTTAATGTTTCGTTGGCCCGTCTTAGTCCCATTCGCAACCATATTTAGGGGCGTGCGGCTATTGATCATGATGCCGGATCACAGCATGACACTGCATGTCGGATATCGGTTACTTTCCTGGATATCTTCTGGGCGATAAGCTATACCACTCTCGCGCCAGATTAGTTGGCGTCTACAATCCGATGACCGACTGAACCTAATCTCATCTGAGAATAGTATGCATGCCCAGTCCTGTTCAGTTAGATTGCGATGCTCACGACACCATTGCAAATGGGCAGTACGGTGCTGTCTGGTCAATGGGACACACACAACAGGTCTGCGGGCGTATAGTCTTCCTCCCCTCAAACCTCTGGCAACAGTTTTTCGGGAAATCTGCTTTCCTGAGGCAGCAAGAAACTGATTTGCCACCTGCTGAGCTGTGGTGTGCCTGTTCCTTTTTGCTGATATGACGATATATCTGCCTTCTGCAGGCGTCGTACTTCTAACACGACCTCCCCCGTGCCGCTTGTTGCTTGTCAGAAGTATTAGAATCTTCGGTGATTGGAAGCTGTTTCCTGTT
Organism: Latrodectus hesperus; assembly: GCA_037975125.1. Taxonomy (NCBI): domain Eukaryota; kingdom Metazoa; phylum Arthropoda; class Arachnida; order Araneae; family Theridiidae; genus Latrodectus; species Latrodectus hesperus. Next base: position 36,079 of record JAJQOW010001434.1, on the reverse strand, counting down.
GCATTAGCTAAATATTGAGCTATATAATTGTGATTTCTACAGTTCGAATCTCATTTAATGCGAACTCCAAAGGATGGTAATATATATATATATATATATATATATATATATATATATATATATATATATATATATATATATATATATATATATATATATATATATATATATATATATATATATATATATATATATATATATATATATATATATATAGCTGTGTGTGTGTGTGGCTCAACGAAGTTTTACTGTTGGCTGAATGGCAACTAGAGAAAAAAACAGAACTGAAAATATGTAAATGATCGATCGGCCTATTTCGTTTTCAATGTAAGTCGTATACATATACTTGTGTAAGGTGCAATGAAAATAGGTTAGTGTTTTAATAAATGATTAAAAGCAAACTCCGGTATGTTGTACTGTTGTGTTGACATAAGCATCGCCAAACAAAAACAACTGCAACGTATACATATCACATACAACTTAAAATTAAAATAATTCCTAAAACATACATTGAAAGGTACGTAAATCGGAAGAAAAAATTATATTAACAAATAATAAAGGATATTATTGCTACATGAAGCAGAACAATAAATAGAATAGCTATGCAGAATATTTTGCTAGAACATACATAAACAATTCTAGGTACATACATAGATAGCGTTGGTAGGCAAGCCTCAAACTGTAGCATTAGGTTAATGGGTTTGGAATACTCGCCCATCCCCAAGTGCCTCGTAATTTTGAGCCACGGTTAGGTGATGAGGTCACACCTGAGCTGGCACCCACCTCTCCACATCCACGCCACAGCAGCGGAAGAACTTTGGACGTCACATATTAACGTGGACACGTCCCCAACCCACGAAGCTCCAGCAACCCAGTGAAGTAAAATACGGCGTGGTCATCCTCCCAACCACTGACCGCGGCAAATGAAGCTTAACTTTGCTGAACTTACGGGAAGCGGCACTTCTAAGTACGGATTTAGAGCAAATGTGGGATTTTTCCAGAAAGTTATCGATTAAGAACACTTTGCTAACATTACACATCAACACGGAGTGTTTTGCTAGACCATATAACAACACTTTCCTTTTAGGCATAGATTTAGAGAAAATGAGAGTATTTTTTCTCTGAAGGTTAACTATTGTTTCTCAAAGAAATGCATTGGCAATTGAGTAAAACTTCATAAGAATTGATGTGAGTATTATATATATTCTTTAATCATAAATAATAACAAGCTTACTTTCAACTAACCATAACCTTGTAAAGTCTTAATATATAAGTTACACTTACCAGTATACCTTAGACTGTATGCACCAAATAAACAACCAAGTTGTTCACTGTTATTGTTATATGTTCTGTCTACTTTGAATTTTGAAAATGTTTTTTCTCGCATAAGATATATGTGTGAGTTAGATTCCTTACAGAAGAATCATTTGGCATACACCTATCTAATTCTACTCTGCACGTCTCCACACAGACAAATTGAACACTAAAAAATGGATGTTTGTCAAAGTCCCTCATCTGAACAACTCATTAGCAGCCTTCTCAAATAATATTCAAACACGTCCCAACAATTTTCGATAGGTAGATCACATAAGAAATATGTTTCCTAATTCATGTAGGAAAAATATCGATGACAACATGTTGGATGTCATTATTTTAAACAAGGTTTTTCTATATTTTTGTAATACTCGTATGTATGTATTCATTGTAATGCATACACATTTACAATGGATATTTAAAAAAATTCCCATTTATTCTCTGAAATGTATAACAGATGTTTAACATAAACAAATAAATAAATAATATTTGAACCATAGATAAAATAACACAACTTCACTATGAATGTATTTTAAAAATTTTTTCAACATTTATTTTATCTCACACACATAATTTATACCTTAAAATTTAAAAATTTATGAATTTTGTGTGGATGTTTTACTTACCAAATCGATTAACTCCACTTTCCAGTTTTCTAAAATTTTAAAATAGCTATATTAAAATTACGTACATTCAGAATTACTTTCACTTACTACAAGAATTCACACCTCAAAAATAATGTAAATAATAAAAAAAGTGTTTATATAAAAAAACACGATAATTTTTTAGCTTTTTTCCTACCATGATCTTGCAAATGTAGCGTTCATATATTCCACCTTACGAAAATTTTACATTCTTAATTATTATTACAGATTAAAAAAATGGTACTTGTGCGTTATTTCTTACAGCTTAAAAAATGGTATTTGTGTGTTACAGAATATTTTAAGCTAATCAAATACTAATTCATATAATATTTATAAAAACAGTTTACATTTACCAACCTGATTTAATGCTAAGTATCATCTGCATATAAAAAACGAATTTTTATGAAAATTGTGTTATTCTAATATAGCCAAAAAGTCAGAATTTTTAATGAGAACTTCATTGAAGTTTGAGTTATCAACAAAAAATATCAATACGATTAAAAATATTTAATAAATTTTAAATTATTTTCCATATTAAACAAATGGGCTCACTACATTGAATATTAAGTTAAATAATTCCATTGACAAATTATAAACTATATGAACAATATATTTAAAATACTTCCCCTATGAAAAAAACAACCACAACGAAATTCATTTGCATCTCTTCTGAGAAAAGAATTTTCCTAAACTTTGTGGAAATATTTTCATCGAAACTGGTGAGAAACATTTTCGCATCAATTTTTTTTCTTTTAAAATGTTCTTTTTCACTCAGTAATGTGATAGAAGAAACCGTAATCTGAGAAAAATCAAAGAAAATGAAAGTAGAAAATATTTTGGAACTTCTTCATTAATGTGACATTTTTAAATGACATACATTCTTTTTATAAAAAAAGAAGAAAAAAGAATTTATCAACATAAGAAATCTTATTTAATTTTTTATGAAATACTGCTTTTATAAAAAAAGAGATACTATATAAAAATCTACCTACTATAATCATTTTTATAATCGTTATAAAAATATCATAAAACATGAATTTATAGAAAAATGGGAATATGAACCTATTTTATTTTTAAGTAATTTAAACACATTACTCTTTTAAAAACAAAATTAATTAAAATTATTTTAGAAAATTATATTATTTTAATATTGCAAAATAAATGTGAATTAAAGTATAAACTGACAAGATTTCCATTTCAGTTTTATTTTAATTCTACTAATATTTTCAATACATAGGTTAAGCTAAGAAAACAGAAATCAATACAAATAAAATGAAATAATAAAAATTAAATAAAGTAAGAAAATCTGCAACGAATATTTTTCTTAAGATTATGTAGGTTTATTTAGATAAAAATTCGTTTCTAAATTTTGAAAAAAAACCTTTGCTAAAAAAGTACGTATGTTTGGTAACTCAAATTTTATCTAAATGTTTGATTTTTAATTTATAATTTCATGGATAACGCTAAAACAATATCATGATAAAAATTAAAATTATATTCTTGTTTATTTCAACTGATATTAATAACATTTGTTTAATTTTTGAATATAAATGCCGATATTGGATTTATTATTCTTTTATGAATACTAAATCAAAGCAGGTAATAGTCATATGCCGCACAACTTGTCTAGTGGTCAGCACGTCTGATTGCGGATAGGGAGGTCCTGGGTTCGAATCCTGGTTCGGGCATGGATGTACTTTCTCTCTCTATGTATCCTGTCTTTGTCCTTTCCTTGTATGAATGCGGAATGATTGGTTGCCTACCCTATAAACGGGTTCCTATGGCATGTGTGTACTGAGGAAGTCGGACTCCACACGAAAATTTGGTTCACTGGGAAAAGTGGAGCAGCGCACCCCATATTGCCTGCCTAGATGGGCACACGACAACAACAACAATAGTCACTCAGTTGGACTTTTTATAATGGAGAACAAGTATGGACTCAGCATGTCATGTTCAGACATGTTAAAACTTCGCGAAAATAATAAATGTGTATTGGATATTGAATTTAAAGTGCTTAATTTGAACCTCCAAAATCTGATATGTTTTTTCTTAATATAATGAAAACAGTTTATAAAAAATGAATAATATTCTTAACTTAAGTTGAAAAAAGTAGTGTAGATTGAAATTTTCAAGACAAGACTTTCAATATATTACAAGAGCTAATTTTCAACGTAAATTAAGATACAGTATATTTCTCCATAATACTAATATGGCTTAAAAATGTTAGATGCATTTTGTTAAGAATCCATTGGTTTTGTTGCAAGAAGATATTATGTATCAGTGCATTTAAAAATATCACTTTAAAAATAGCGACATACTTTCTTTTCGTTCAAGTAAAACATTATGTTATAATATGAGTTTAAAATCTCACTTTATTCGAGTACCTGAATATATACTTTGAATTATGGAAATTCTTTGTACGCTTTCGTCATCAGAAAATTTTGTAAAATTTAACAAATATTGATATTAATGCTTATAATAATATAGTTTGTGATAATCCATTATATTATTTAATATCATATAAATATAACTTTTTTACTCCATTCAATCATTTTAGGTAAATATCATTTATCATTAATTACATAAATAATTACTATAATACTTATTTACAACCAACTCAAACAATGACATTTTGACCAGTTTTTAAAATTAGTTCAGGTATTTCATATAAATAAAATGTGTTTAGTAACGTTTTCGTGAATAAAATTATTTACTGCAAACTCTTCAATTAACTGTGACGTTTTATATTTAGAGTAAATTTAATTTTAATAAACACATTTTTTGCATATTTATTGCTGAATATTACTATGTCAATTATTACTTCTTTTTTTTAACAAACCCAGTTTTAAATAAACTCCTTTAGATGTTTTCACATAACAGTATATAATAAACTTTCTTAAAAATTAATTAGTATTCTTTAATCTTTGAAATCTTTAAATACATAGTAACAAAATAAATTAATTTATGTATACACCTTTAAAAACCCATTCTTTTTTAAAAATATGATTACTACAATAACGCTAATTATCATAAATCATTTGGCAAACGGAAAAAAATGTTGCAAACATCGCAGTAAATCTATCAAATATTTGTGATTCTCTATTCATATTTCATTCATTTTTTCTTTCATATTTTGCAGTAAATACTGCAAAACATAAAAAAATAGTAAATACTGTAAAAAAGACAAATAAAGAAAGAATATGAATAAAAACCTTTATATCATCTATGTGTGTGTGTGTGTGCACTTTTATAAAGCTATATATCAGTCAAAATAGACTCTTTACTAAAACATGTAAACCATGAAAAATATTTCAAATATTTTATCACAAATTTTTACGACATTTTGCACAGTTTATTTCACAATTCTTAAATTGATATAGCCATTAAATCTTGGACTAAATTTATATAATTGACATCAAATAGTATTTAAATTACATAATAGAAATGCATCAAAAGTTTATCCTTTTTACATCTTTTAAATCAGAGTAAATTAAGTCCATAAATACATTAATAACATTTCTATTTGAAATTAAAGTCAGACAAATGTATCCAGTTTTTCAATTTTTTTTTTTACTAAATGAAATGTTTAGTAGAAATATAGCTAAGAAATTAAAATAATTGAAAATTAAAAATTATATTGGGAAACACATAAATAACACATCTATAAATCATTTTGGACATTTTATAAATTATTTGTTAGAAGAAACAGTTCAGATTACTTCCTAATGGAGAACGCGTATTTATCATTATAGTTTAATTATACTGACATTTTAAAATTGTGAACTGACTTGGAGATAAAGGACAAAATTATTATTCTACAATAAATTTTAATCATTTTGATTTTGCATAATTCATAAGATAAAGAAAATCAGTTTAAACTGAGGGCAAAAAGAGTCACATATGCTCAAAGTTCTCTATTGCTTTTGTCTGATGACTTTCATATTAGTCTTTCTTTCCAGAGAGTAAACTCAAGAGAATAATCTATTTTGTGTTAGGGGTATGGAAAAATTTTGACTCATCATTGTAATCCTGTTTTTTGTAAGTAACAAAACATCGAAACTGTCCTTCTATAAGCAATGTCTTCAAAAATCTTGAATCCTGTTTTAGAATGTGATGTTACATCCAGATATCTGAGTACCCAAGAAATAATGCTCCATTCATCTCTCCGTGAAAGGAAAAATATCCCAGACTATAAAAGCAAAGATATTTAAATTGAAAATATAATAACAGACTAAGATGATATTCATAAAAAAATAATATTTAAATCGAAAAAAGAAATATTTTATCCTAAAATAATGAAAATATATGATTTATTCTATGTACAAATGATATAAGTTTGCTTGTAATTTCATTATTTTAGGAATTATTAAATATCAAAATTAGTATAACCTTTATAGAAACTCTTGTTAAGTATGATTCGGTATGTAGAAGTTCATAATTTCTCAACAAATAAAAAGGTTTAAGGTTGTGAAATATTTGCCATTTTATTTTGTGTGTGTGAACCACGATTCAGAAATTCAAAATAAGGTAGATGGCGTTGTACGCTAAGGGAAATAAAGATTATCATTTGTAGGGTAAAGATAGTGGTCATGCATTGGAAAACGATTTAAAATGAAATCATTATAAAGCAAGCCAATAATATATGAGTATAATTGGGAAATTGAACTTTGAAAATCATCTCTAAGTTATAACGAATTGAAAATAAGTAAACTATTTATGCAGAACTTCGAAACAAACGCATGGCATTTCCAATATGCTGTCCACTTTGTTAGACTACAACAAGGATGGACATTGATGAAACTGCGATCGTCAGGTGGGCCACTAAGACAGATTGGAGTGATTTGGTGTGATATTGGTTTTCTCTCATCATCCGTATATCTAAAACATACCTATTCATCTCCCAATAGTCACTTAAGGGAATTGAGAAACAAATAAAAATATAGAATTACAAAAATTTAGTAAAAATAGAAAAAGATTTTACTCGGAAAGGCCAGAACTACTCATAAAGTGGATGCATTGTTTTTGTCTTTATTATTTTGCTTTTTATTCTGTTCTATTGTCAACATGTTAATGGCTTGAATCAATAAAAAACGACTTCACAAATCGATGCTTTGGACTTTATAAAAATTTTTTTTACTAGCCAAATGAACTTCAACAATATTTTAAATAGTAATTACAACGAGTTGAAGCCATAGAGTTGTTACTCGATATGGGTGTCATGTCCAAATCAATTCGATTATTGTTAAGTACATTTGGCTAAAACCGATTCGAAACGACTTCTGGAATCTTGATTTCGGATACTCGTAACTAACAATGTTTTAAGCACAATTAGAATTAGAGAAGCTTTAACGGATTTCAAGAGAACTTGAAATGACGAAAGTGATGTTTGTGAGCAGAGAACAATAGAAGTTGGAGAGCTGATGAAACCAAGCAAGAAAACTTGTGAATCGGTTAAATACACAAATCAGAAAAGATGATAGTTTAAAGAAAGTATAGAAGCAATATCGCTAAAAGATTTGAAACTTCGAAAATTTTTACAAACTGAAAACTCATAAATGAAAAACACTTCTTTAGTACTGGTAAAAATTATGAATGTATTTTTTCGCATCGCCGATGAAACTCAGACATTGGTCAACTTCGTCTTATTTGTTGCCGCTCGAAGAATGCGATGTGAAAGCTGGGAACAAATATTCGTTTACAAGTTCCTACTTGTCATCTCAATATGATATCGTAATTAACTATGGGTGTGACCTAGAAGAAATGTTACCGGTCGGAATGGATATTTAAAACCAATGAGAATTGTAACAGCCTCAACTGAAACGAAAGAAAAAACCAATTTATGTTTAATTAAAATTAATTCGTGATCCAAAAATGTTAGTCCACCCCTGCGTAATGAGCTGAAAGCACAAATTGGATTGTTTAACTTCAAAGTTAAAAACATTCAGTTGACTGAAGAATATTCGAAATTCAAAATCATAATTTCGTACATCATGCATGTAGAAATATGAACTAAATTTAAGTTTTTTATGAAAACGAATTTTTTTTTATTTAAAAATTTTAATCTTCAAAATGAATGTATTTATTTACAGGATCAGAGTTTAAATGCCATATTTAAACCAAATAAATATTGTCACATGTTAGTGGACAGGAATTTAGCATACATTCTGCCAATTGCGAAATATTAAATTAATTTGCATATTCCTAATATTGATTAACTTTGTCAATAATGAAATGCTATGTAATACTACACTCATTAAATATCACATCATTATTAATAAAATTCTCAAATTATTTTAAACTCTTCAATGACAAACATTTTAATCTTATCTGTAATTGATAGTTAATTACATTTCAGTCATGATTTGGAAGATAAAGTATATATATATATATATATATATATATATATATATATATATATATATATATATATATATATATATATATATATATATATATATATATATATATATATATATATATATATATATACATATTTGACACCAGTGAAAAATTACCCTTCAGGAAAGAATATAATTCCTTCAAAGTTTATTCAGGAAAATTTTTATTGGAAATATATTTCAGTTATAAAAAAATTTCAAGTTTATATTTAATTAATGAAAGTGATATTATATGTGTCCATTTAAGTGATTATCTGTATGTGCATATGAAATACTTTAACTTTAATTAATTATCTGTTACTTAATAAATTAAATCTTGATAATTTAGAAGAAATTTAAGAATTATCAAAATTATTTCCTAATTAGATCAGCTTTTATTTGAAAACAATAAAAAGCCTTTTAAAAATAAAGTTTTAAAGACCCAAGTAAAAATTAATTATCATTATAATAATTACAATACCAGACCTTCTTCCTTCTTTGTGTTATTGATATCAGATTATAAGATAAGAATAAAACCAGTTTTTTCCATCCTTAAACAATTTAATAAAGTTATATTTATAATAAGACAGAAATTTAATCTGTCTTATAAAAATGCTAGCTTGAGATTTTTAATAAGTAATTACAATTTAAATAAAACTCGTGAATAAATATAATAAATCTTGCAAATTAAAATGAGATAATTAATGAGTTGATCATTAGAAATACCCTAAGGGTCATACATTTTTCTTATTTTATGAATTGTATAAGTTATAATTTGACAAATCCTCACTTTTTAATGGAAAATACATTTGAATCATATTTTATCACATTTATCTTTATCCTAGTCAATTTTTCTAAAAGAAATATTTATGAAATAATGCATTGTGAGTCTGTGCAAAATATTCCAATTTAATGAAATCACAGGCTTTAATGCACTTTTTATGCTCACAAAAAATTACCTATTTTTGTATGTATGTATATATTATAATATTCATTATGTATTTATTGTAATTTTCAAACAGTTTCATTTTTTTGGTTGAGAAAATGTGTCTTTGATTTCATTTAATTTGTAAATCAAAACGGGATAGTGAATTGTTTTGTTTGGAGCTTTTTTAATATACATGTTTGAAATGTGTAATTTATGTTTTCCAAATAATTTTACAGATTTATTCATTAAAAAAATAATGGAAAGAAAATAAACCGCTTTCATACGATTATATTTGGAAAACAATTACTTATAATTATTACAAGTTTTGAACAATAAATAAAATAATATAAGCTAATGTGCTTAGATTTAATGCTTTAATTTTGTAAATTTGTTGATGACTTCATGCAGAAAGTTTATTTACATTGAAATATAATTAATATATTATTTTCATTTTTCAAAATCCACATTCATATCTAAAGGGAACAATATGATCGATGTTTAAATTTCGTCAAAATGTACAAAATAAAAAGTTAAGAATTCCACACATAACCTATAAATAACTGCTAAAAACGCTTAGATTCGATACTGAAGGAGGTTGCTCTTAATTTGGCGATGAACATTAGAGTTAAATTTATTATTGGCTAACTATGGTTAATTTCTGTGCTTTAACTAACGTTATTTTCGGGTTGATATTTTGTTATTCGAAACCGATGGCTTAGTGGATAATTTTCACACTCCCATCATAGGTCCGAGGTTCGATCCTCAGGTTGGGCAAGGTTGAATCCACCTTACATCCCTTCAGAAGATCTATAAACTGAGTACCAAGCATGATTGGGAACTAAATACTGAGGGTCTCAAGTTAGAGTTAAATGGGACATATGCTTCGCACCCAAGACCCCTTGGGCATGAAAACAGTTATAAACACATTAGGCCGTGGCCCACAAGGGCTGCCGTGCCATGGAGTTTAGTTTAGTTCATTTTTTATTCATATTTTGGTGAATATCTTGGCGTCAAAAAATCACCCAAAATCAAAGGATACCCTAAAATAAATTGTTACCAAAACTTTAAACAAAGGTAACTAGAAAATTTGGAAAATTCATAATACATCATATAGTTGCATTCGCTGTTGGAAACAGATTCTAAAGTAGCCCAACTTATCTAGTGGTCAGCGTGTCTGACTGCATATATGGAGGACCTGGGTTCGAATCCCGATTCGGGCATGGATGTAATTTCACTCTCTATCTATCCTGTCTTTGTCCTTTCCTTGTATAAATGAGGTTTGAATGGTTGCCTACCCTATAAACGGGTACCTATAGTATCTGTGTACTGAGGAAGTCGCACTCCACACCTAAATATGGTTAAGTTAGAAAAGTGAAGCAGCGCATTCCATAATGCCATCCTAGCTGGCTCACGACAACAACAACAACAGATTCTAATCTACACAGGCTTTTACAGCTAACATAATATAATTTCTTAATTAAATTTTTTTTTCGATAATGTTCTCAAACTTTATTAATATTAGTCATAGCACTAAGTGTTTACAACATTTTTCGAAAATTAGGAATTATAAAAATTGGGATTCTTTGAGAAACTGTATGGAGATGTTGGGATTAATAAAATATTTTATATTAAATATTTTTAAGCAAAACTATGAAATATTATATATATATATATATATATATATATATATATATATATATATATATATATATATATATATATATATATATATATATATATATATATATATATTATAAAAGAACACAACTATCACTAACTGAAGCTTAAGCATTTCCGAAATCTCAAAATCATGTACATGCTGTTAAACTAATGCAGATATGATTTCGCATGCATTTTCTTTTAAAGAAAAATTCCCATTTTTGGATCCAAACAATCATCATGGTGTTATTTTCGATCATGATAAAGCTATAAAATCAAAATTGTTTGCAATATTTTTTAAGTAAAGGGAGATGTTAAACTTTAATTAAAGATACTATACAAGTTTTCTATTGACTGAAATAGGCATCGCTATAAATTTGGACTTCTAAAATTAACTCTTTATATCCAGAAACCCAAAAGATCAGAGAAAGTCTGCAAATTTAAAAAGAGGAATTGAACAGTATGGATATATATGTACATGTGCAAATGGATAAATAGATATGTATAATTTTGTGAAAACTCAAGTAATATCAAAATCTATAACATTTATTTATTTTAGCTGTGGTAAATAGGAGGTAATATTAGTTTTAATTTATTTAATTAAATTTTTATGAACGAGCTTTCATTTTTGAGAAATACTTTTGCACGTTACATGTGTGGATTTATTTGATATTTATTATACAAAACATTGTTGTCCATAATTTATGTTTACGATGATGTTCAAAAAATTCAATCATTTATTGTTTTGAAATAATACTTTAAAATATTTATATTTCAATCATTTAACAGATAGAAATTAAATTGAAAAACAACTATTCAACAATTTTTTTGGAAATCATATATTTATCACATGCTTTGAATATTTTGTGATATTTAGATTGAATATATAATAAATTTTTTAAGTCAATGTTGATTATCTGTTTCATTCTGTACATTTTAATAAAATAATGTATTTACTTTCGGGATTTATAAAATATCATCGATTTTGACACAGTAACATATTCAAGAATAATATTACAATCTATTTTAAAATTTAAATCTAAAATAAAATAATCTTTTATAAAGCTTTAAAGCAACAAAATTGCATTTTAATGTGATAATAAAGAGAAGGATATTTTAACAGTTTAAAAATTATTTATTGTAATTCTGTATATTTTCGAATAAACATTTAACATTGTTTATTAAAAAAGAATAACCAATTTCTTTTATATTTAAAAAAATGAATTATTTCAAGTTAAGCCATTAAGCATACCTTTCCAATATATAAAAATCGAGAATTTCATTGCATCTAATTAGCGAAATCCGCAGTTGCAATCAAAATCCAATCTCAAATAATTTAAAAAGTATTTCCGTAAAATATATCGTTGTTAGTTCTCTCTAGAATAAAGGATAGAAACATAAATTGTTCCCCTAATTAATATTCCGAAATATATTATTGAAAAAACGCATTATTTGCCATAATAAAGAAAATATAATTATATGTAGTTATAATAGTCCTTAGTATGGAATTTTCTTCAATTTATTCTTACTTATAAACCTTAATAAAAATGACTTTAAAATTTAATATTTAACACGATATTTTTAATTGTGTAAAACCAAGAACTTCATTAAAGGTATAAGCATAGTTAAGGGAATAAATTATGCAATTTTAATAACTTATTATCGATAAGGGAATATAAATTATCATTTATAACTTACATATTTCTATATGTTTTTTTTTACAATTTTTATTCAACATATAAATTATTTTTATTTTTTTATGATTATTAACTGTATTCGTTGAAAAATTTGACAAATTATTTTAACTTTGTTCTTTATATGTATAAAGCAACTAATTTAATTATAATAATTTACATCCGCATTTAAATAACACGTATTTTGCATTTGTTATTTGTAATTAAAGTAAAACGCTTATATTTTCACGTTATCTATGAATATTTATAATCAAACATTAAATTGGATTAATTTTTCTTCTTTGATTAAAAAATTCAATTAATGATTTTGAATTTCCAGTTTTGCTGCGTATTGTATTTTTGTTGTATAGAATATATACTTGCTTCTAGTGAAATTCAGTGAAGATATATGATGACCATTTACGTTACTGCGTTGTGATTTACTGGAATGTTAAAAATAGGAAATCTTAATTCTCAACTAAACTAAAAATAAAACAAATTTAAGTTTCAAATTTAATATTAAGTTTGCATGTAATAATTATTTTAATATAATATAACATACAATTTATTTATACACAGTTTACAAATCATCTCAAAATATTAATATTATAAATGAATTGCAATTTGTCAATTTTGTGTAAATTTAATTAATTCCAGAATATATTTGAAAAATGAAAACCATTTATTTAAAAAATAAAAAGATAAAATTTATCAGAAACATTTTGATACATCATGACGCTTCCTTTATTTTATTTATTTTTTTTTGTATTATCCATCTTTTAAGCATTTGTAATGTATGATTTCGGCACCTAGAACTTTGTGTAAATTTAATTAATTCCAGAATTTATTCGAAAAATAAGGAATATTTATTTTAAAAACATTTATCAGAAAGAAATCTAGTACACCATGAAGCTTCCTTTATTTTTTCGTATTATCAATTTTTTCATTTAAATATTAGTAATATATGATCTCAACATTTAGAACTTCTGTTTTATCACTTCTCTATCACCAGTTTAAGACAATTAGTCACTACATTTCATATGAAAAAGAAATATGATCTAAATAAACACGCACAGATATATTAATAAAGAAACCACCTAAAATTCATTACAAAATGACTGTACTTATCTAAAAAAAAGTAAGAATTTTTTTCTCGAAAATCGAGCTACTTCATGACTACTTTCCACCTTCATATTGTAGTAACATCTTAGGAATTAATGCATCTTTTCTGAAAGCAAGACTTTTTAACAGCATGGTCTTTGATTTTAATGTTTTCTGCACTTTATCTAAGTTGCAAGAATTTCTGAGCTATGATTTTTTTTTAGCTGTGACAAAGAATTGAGGAATACAGTAATTATTTTTCTTAAGAATCTGTTGATAGAAGTAATTAATCTGTGAGTTCTAAAATTCAAAACTAAAAGAAACAATATTTTAAATGTATAAAGTAATAACAGCGGGAAGTGCACGAGCCCTTATTCATGCATCAAGTATTCATTGAATAATCTTTCTAGCAAAGCAATGTTTATTATTTTATGGGTGACTCTCGCATTGACCTCTTGACCACCACGCCTTTCCATGGCGATACTTTTAAACAATTTATACTATAGGTTAATGCAGATTAATGAATGTTTATTAAAACTTTGTATTTTTTGAATGTATTTAAAACTTTGTCATTTTAAAACAGTATCGTAAGAAATGCTTCCTGTTTGAGCTGCTATCAGTAAAGAAAGACCCATGGCTTTGATTTGCAATAGAATGTCCTTGAGATTGTTTACGTTTCTATTTGGTAAAAGTAAACAATTAGAATGGAAAGCACTCGTGTCTTATCTTTTCTTCTGATACACCCCACAAATAGGCGTGCCGGAGTGAAAACGCTGCACTAGTTTTTCCTGAACAGTTAAAGGGTTAATGTCTCTTTCGATAAAAATGTTTTCCAGCATTTCCGTTTACGAGACTAATTAATTATATAATTACTAAACACAAAATTTAAATACGTGAAAATTTATATTATAAGATATTTTTTCATAAATTTTTCATCTCATCACTCTGAATTGCATGTACTTTTATCACGGATAAGTCTTAGACACAACTTAATGTGTAAAATTTGTTTTACATATATTTTATCTAGCATACAGTTTAACCTTCTTGTTAGGAAACTCCCAGGAATTTTAAAACAATGTAAATGCCTTAAATCAATTTTGCTGAAATGAAAATTTATTTTTAGGGTGAAATATTTACCTACCTTTACATTAAGCATTTTTATCTGATTCTCCATCTTTCATAAAATATAGAAGCTTGAATTTCAGCAATATCTTTTCTCAGGAATCATTTATTTGAAAATAAATTTGATATAGCATATCACAATTAAATAGTGTAATAGATGTATCTCTAAACACATTGTCATTCTGTTATAAAATTACAATTTGCATTTTCTATATTCACCTATGCACAAACGCATATTTACCAATACACACTTATGTGAATAAATTTTAAAATTTGGTGTATCCTTATATGTAATATTACAGCAATTTTGAACTTTTATACTTAACATAAAAATGCAGCATAATTAGCATAAGTCTTCTTACATTGGCCTTATTTATAAAGTACATTTATACGAATTAAAATGTAATAGTTTTCTTTAATTAAATTATCATTCTAATTTTGTTCAATTACTTTTTTACTAAGCAATAGTACCTCCATCCAAATTTAAATAAATTTAAGTAGTTCTTCGATTATTTTAAAATAAATTTAACATTTGATTACGAAATTATATTTCTATTTAATTTGATGAAAGTAATGAAGACTAATCGATTCTAGTAAGAATTTTACAAATGTTTACGCATAAAAAAATTTAATGATATTTGTTCAATTTCATACGACTCGGTAAATATTTCATATTTTGCTACAGTAGAAATTTTCTATCAGTATTCATTGCTATTTTATTCTATTTTTTTAAAATATAAGTATACAGTTCTCAATCATTTGGAGTTCAGAGTATTATTGAAAAAATTGTAATCAGCTTGCACTATTTAAAAGGCAAATATATATATATATATATATATATATATATGTATATATATATATATATATATATATATATATATATATATATATATATATATATATATATATATATATATATATATATATATATATATATATATACATATATATATATATATATATATATATATATATATATATATATATATATATATATATATATATATATATATATATATATATATATATATATATATATATATATATATATATATATATATATATACTATATATACGAAGTATGTAAAGATTTCTGAACAATGAATAGGTATATTAAGTTATAAATGAAAGAGACTTTATCGGATTTTTACAAGCGATATTTTAATTATATCTAGCCAATATCTGAAGAATAATTGGAAGGGATTTGATATCATCATTCCTACACCAAGTATAAAAATAAGTAAAATATTTTTAAAAAATCTAAAATTACTTATCTGAAACATTTTTGAAAAACTGCAACATATAACTTTTAGAAATTACACTCACGAAGTACGTGAAATATTTTACTTTAATATCTAGAATAAAATCAATCTAAAATCTATAATTTGATAAAATGTGATTGAAACCTGAAGCCGAAAATTGAAATGGAAATTTATGTATTACTTCAAAGATATTTAACTAGCATTGTCTTGTGGAAATATTAAATGTATGGGAAAGGCTAAACCTCGTAAAGTGCTTAATAAAGGTCATTTTAATTGATATCTAAAAGATATTTTTTTGATTAAATAAAATAATTTTTCAAACAAAATGAAATAGTAATGAGTATACTATATAAATAAATAAATTTTAATATTATATTCAGTCACAGATTAATATCATAAAATATGTATAACTAACAAGAAAATAAATATTTTTTTATCATGATGACATCTTCATAGAAATTATCAGTGTTAATGCAAACATTCGTAGTTTTCATTTATTGACATAAAAAGTACTTTTCTCCGGCTTAAAAAGCGCCTATCAAGATTTTAAAGTATTGTCTAATATTCACTTATTAAGATTGTATGACGGTAATCATGCACACATATTTCAGACTATATTGACATTAAGACAAGTAAAACAATACTTAATTAAAATTAATTAAATGAACTGAGCAATTATAATCTCCTTATTATAACTTCTTTTAATTACTTTCAAAAATATTTAAGTAATTTAAACTCATTAATGAATAACTATTAGTCCAAGCAATCATTTAAATATTGCAAAATCATTTATTTGTATAAAAATCTCTTTTTTTATTTAGGTTATAAAATTACTTATGTTCGTAAAGTATATTACTAAGTCTGTTGTCAAATTCCTAATATTTTGGTAGTTAATTGAACAATACGTAATTTCCCTTGTAGTATCGAACCTTGATGCGTGTAATGTTTCAGTATCTATATATGAAGCTATTTTTCGCAATTAATTTCAATAGACGTTTGCTAAATGTGACAAGACAAATCTAAAAAATTTTTGATAGGCTAAATGCATAAGTTCACATTATCTATATTATAATTATGAAATGACTAGAATATATTAGTTGACATTACATTTTTTGACTTTCTCGTAAAATTATTCTAAGTAAAATTTGCTATAAAATATTAATATTTGTACGATAATTTTTTTTTAATTTGTTGGAACCCACATCCATATTTTCGAAGTAATTTTATTCGCAGTCCTAAGTATACCTCGTATCACTTTTAAAACATATATTTCTTTTATTTCAATGCAAAGTACAAGCAATGTTTTCTCAAAAACGATATCTTCGTTTTTTATGAACAATTAAATAAAGTTTAAATATTCGTTTCTATTTTAACTTAACTTGTTTTAGGGATAAGGTTATAATACACTAATTTTTGTATCGATTTCTTTTCATTTCATATTTTTGATGTCATAAATTAACTAAAATCGTTATAAAATTTATAAAGCTGATGAAATAAATTATTTTATTTTTAATATTATAATATAAAAATAAAAATCACGATGAATCCTTATACCAGGAAAATTAGAAAATCATGCATCAATACTTCGATTATGGCTATGAAAACTATAAAAACTTAACTTGGTAAAAATAAGTAAAATTTCTTGCTTATAATTGACACTATCTAAATCGAGTATGTTAGAAATAAGTACTTTCAATTAATATGGCAAGGTTCAATCGTATATGCTAGAAATTAATAAAAATATTTCATAAATCATTTTTTTCCTCCATAGCTTAGACATTATTCAGGAAAACGTAACAGCTAAATTATAACAAACTATTCTTCTGATATTATATTAAACAACTTATGTATGTTATACATAAAACAATTAAATTTAATTTTAAATAAGGATATAAAAAATAAGAATGAAACATTTTTTAATTTTATTTTAAATTATATACAAGCATTTTTTAATTCCTGAATATATTTACAGAACTATTCAAAAAAATAATTTGCTTGCTGTTTGGATATTAAATTCTGGTAATTCATATTATTAAATTTATATTTTGGCTTTTTTTATTAAACTAGTTTTTTATTTAATAGAAATTAAGAAATTTAATGCTGGATATCCTTATTTACGTTACTGTCAAAAATATCGATAAAAATTTTATTTCATGTATAATTTAAATTCTATTTTAATCTTTCACGTTTTCAATAAACAAACCATATTAAAAGAATGAACTAAATATATATAAATACATTTCGCTTTTTAACATTATTAACGCTTAAATTCATGACTATACATGGCACAGAAATATATCTTAAATTACTTGTGGTTTGAATAAAATTCCAGAACAGAAGAGTTAGGAATTTATTATTCAGAAATCAGATAGATATACTTTATTTCTAATAATTACAGAGAAAATTTCGCCTTATAAATAAATTTTAATTTAATTGCAAATACCCTTTAGTTAAACACGGCATATTTAAAAGAAGGAAACAAATTTATTCAAACTTATATGACTATTACATAGAACATTAGAAAAAATTAACTAAATGTAGTAACATTACTATAATTTTCTTACGTATGATGAAGTCATCTCCCGAAAATACGAATATCTAAGAAAATATGTGGGTAACATCAGTACATATATCCCATGATTAAAGTGGAAATCATTTTTAAATGCATGAAAAATTGAGTGGAAATATTGAAATAACATGAATTTTATTTATAAAACAGGAATATTAAAACTACATGAATCGATTAAAAATCACGTATACGAGGGTCACTCTGAAATTTTTGAGATACAACTAGGTTTTTAAAGTTATACTTACAAAATTTTAGGTGTGTTCAAAGTAGTCTCCTCCAGCATCAATGCACATTTGTAGACGAATTTTCCACAGATTAAATGCCTCAAGCCATTCATTTCTTCGAATAGATGAAAAAATGCATTTATGGCCACATCAATCTCTTCTTCTGAATGAAAACGACGTCCACGCAAGTTCTTTTTTAGATTACAAAATAACCAAAAGTCGCACATAGCTAGATCAGGTGAATACGGCGGATGTTTGATCACTTTAATTTGTTTTTGTTTAAGAAACTCAACTGTTAATCCGGCTGTATGTGAAGATGCATTGTCATGGTGAAGCATTAGTCCCCTAACATTCAGTTCTTGTAGAATTTCTGGAAGACATTTAGTGGTATACCAGTTTGCTGTTACTGTCTTCTGTCCTTCCAACTTGATGGCTTTGACCGATCCCGTACTTCTGAAGAAAACGGCATACATCACTTTTTTCAGTGTGGGTTGTTTTTTCACCGTTGTCGGCGTGGGATCATCTTCAAAGACCCATAATTTTCTTTCTTGACGTGTTGGAACGTCAAAAAACGGTATGTACGTTTCATCACTTGTTACAATAATAGAATTGATGCCGTGGCCACCATCATTCAGCATATTAAGAGTTTCTTTACTGATTCTGACACGCTCCTCTCTTTGATGCTCAGTTAGATTATGGGGAACCCAACGGCTAACTACTTTTTTCATATGTAATTCATCATGAATGATTTTGTGTATGGCTGCGGATCCAATGTTAAGTTCCTTCTGTATCATTTGATAGGTACAGCGATTATCATCCATTAACATATTTCGTATGGCAGACACATTATCCGGGATTACTGCCGACGGCGGCCTTCCTGTGTGTTCTTCATCCTGAAGAAAATTGTGAACTCTTCTAAATTCTCTAAACCATCTGAATACAGTAACACGAGCTGGAGATTCATCACCAAATGCTAGTTGCAACCGTTGAACGCATTCTTCTTGATTTAATCCTGCTTTGAATCGTAGAAAATCATAGCGCGAAAATGTTCTCGCGTCAACTCCATTTTCTCTTCTGTTTAAAATTTATTCCACTATAAACAAGTTGAAGTAAGTCAGTAAAAAATCGTATTCTGTGTTAAAATACTTTGTACTTTAAAATTAAGCCGTTATTTTTATTTTATAAATTCTCGTCTGCGTGTATCTCAAAAATTTCAGAGTAACCCTCGTATTAACTTGTTTTTAAATACGTGTTCTTACATACATGGTTCTAATATTATTATTTTAATATATAAAATTAGAGCAATATTTTTAATATTAAAAAAACTGAGTAAATATTTTATAAAAAAATTGTGACACAAATTTGTATAAATAATTCGACCTTATCTTAAGCAACTCAAATGCGTTTTTATTTTATGCGACTTTATTACAATTTTCGAAATAAATATTTCTACAAAAAAAGATTCATCTGAGGCAAAAATTAAAAACATTCACAGAGCACTTTTAATTTTGAGTAGGTCCCGATCTAATTAGCCCTCGTGTGCAAAAAATGATCGTTGAGTGACAAACAAACAAACCAAACCAACCTTTTAGTTTTGTATTAGTGTGCCTTTTATTTTGTAAAGTAATATTTAAATTATTGTATTTATGAAATAGAGAGAAAACAAATCAAATTAAAATAATTTCGATTCCGCCCTGATTTGTATTCAACTTAAAATGAAATAATTTTGTCTAATTTTCATATAGTTTTTATCTGCGATGTACCCTCTTTGAGAAATGTTTGTTTGGAAATTTAATATGAAATGTATATCTATGTTTCAAATTTCCTTTAAGTTTCCATAATATTAATTTTAAGGTTTTGTTTGAAAATTTCGTTTATTATTAATTAAAAAGAATATTAAATTAAAAAAGAACTATACCATTACTTAAATTATTTTCTTATTAACACCCCACACAAAATTTTCATATTGAATATAAAATATTATTATTTAATATGCAAGTTCTCTCTTTTAATGTAATATAATTATGCTTCCTTAGCTCAAAGCTTACTAATTAGATAAGAATATAATGAAGTCTGTAAAAACTTTAAAATTAGATAAGTTTTAAAATATTTTTATTTTAAAACAACGAAATTTACAACACTTACCAAATCACACGAGAAATTCAATCAAAGGATTTTTTTAAAGATAAAACACATTAATTACAAAGAAAAATTATTTGAATGATCAACAAAGAAGAATATCTTGAAAATTAGATTAATTATTAAAATTTTCAATAATACAGAGTTAAAAAAATTTAATTATAATTAAGTTCAAATGATTATAAAATCAAAATTTCATACTCATTTATTAATTAGCTCTGATTCTTAAAAAAATAAACTATGAGCAAGAACATTTTAAAAATTAAAATTTTAATTAGTTGCTTAATTAGAAAGGATTTGATTTGACAACTTTCTAGAAGTTTTTTTGCAGTTTCGTTAAAAAGAAGCAATAAACATTGAACTTAATGACGTTTAAAATAATTGTAAATCAAAAAGCTCTTTCTATTCATTGATAACTGAATTTTAAGAATGATTATGAAAAGTTTTTCTTTTTTTGTTATTTGGAAATTTATAATGAAGTCATCATTTTCAACTAATTAGGACACATTTATTAAAAACAAAGCAAGCTCATTATTTCAAGGAATATTTGAAATACAGTTATTGTTGAAAGGTGTTAGATATAAAAAACAATGATTAAGTACAAGAAAAAGAATGTCCTGCTATAGCTAATAATTGACTGCTATTGTAATTATTTAATGAGATTCTATTTTACTTTCAAAATATTATTTCACATTAATTAATTAAATACTAAAAAAGATGAAAACAGCATACATCATCATATGAACATATATTAAAATAACGAATAGTTAACATATGATTTTGTGTGAAAATTTTATTTCGTGTTGTTCCTCATTAATTAATTCATTAATCCTCATTAATTTGACAAATGTCGTAAAACATATTAATTGAATATATTATTTTGCTTTTTTAGTTTTTAAATATTTTAATATATACATTTCTTTATATTTTCATAAAAATTATAAATATCAATGAAATATTTCGCTCAATGTAAGATCATACAAGGAAACAATAAAAAAAACATTTAGTTATTTTTGTTATTTTAAAACATATTTTTAAATGACGTAATTTCGTTAAATAGCATTTAAAATACACATATATAAACTTAACAATATTATCCTAAGAAATTATTAGTTACGAATATATCTAAACCAAAATTTCAAAAAGTAACGTATTTTCCTGCAGCATATCCTACAGTAGATTAAACGTGTCGTACCTATTACTTGGCCTCCACTTTGTTTTATTTTAGATAATTGAAATTATTTTACTCACATAAATCAAAATTAAAATATGCAAGTACACTCATGTCCTTAAATTAAGGATAATGCAAGTTCAGAGAAAGAAAGAGACAGAAGCAAAACAAATGTGACTTATTTGTAAAGTCTATTTATTAAAGAAAAAGTAAAAAGCAAAGAAGAGGCTATATATTTGACATCATTAATAAAAATTGCAATTCTTACTCCCAAGAACAAATTTTAAAAAAAGACTATATTTACAAAAAACAATATCACATGGTTGGTATGATGGTTAATACATAGTATGCCCCCAGACGATGCAATACAGGAAGTACAACGCCTAGGCCTAGAATTATCTGCCGATAATTCTACCACGTAGAACATCATCCAAATGCTTCCTTTGTACCATAATTATGTGGTTATTGCACTGAAAGGCTTTTAAAGCGCTTGTGAACAATTTTACTTCTTTGAAAATTATAGATTAAATCATACATCGTATAAAATTATCTATCTGATCTTGGGGAATATTACTCCACTCATCAAGCAATGCACTCTGAAGTTCCGGTAGACATGTGGAAGGTGTTGACAGGCTGCAATTTGAAGTCCAAGCATGTCCCACACATGCTGTATTGGACTCAAGTCCTGAGAACATGCAAGCCAGTCCATACGGGTGATATCTTCCGATTGAAGGCATTCATCTACAGCGTTTGCATGGTGAGAATGGGCGTTGTCCTCCATAAACAGAAATTCTGCACCTATGGCGTTCCGAAACAAACGTACATGTTGTTCAAGAATGACATCCCGATAGATGTGACCTGTCGTGGTTACATTTTGAACATGCAGGTTAGTTTTGGAACCCAGAATAATTCTTCTTAAATGAACAATCCTGCACCACCGAAACGGGGCAGCTCAATGGTGTTCTCTTGGTAGTAACGGGTACCTGGCCCTAGATCAAATTTCAGAAAAGATTCTAATTATTACACCAACAATATAACATGGCTGGTATGATGGTTAACATAGTATGCCCACCAGATGGTGCAATACAGGCCGTAGAGCGCTTAATTCAAGCTGTATAATTTTTCCCCATACGAGCAATCCTGCACCACTGTAACGGTGTCGTCCAATGGTGCTCTCTTGGTGGTAACGGGTACCTGGACCTCTCCATATGAAAATTCGGCGAGAATCAGACTGAAATCAAAACCTGAACTCGTCGGAAAACAACACACAAGACCACTGTTACGGTGTCCCTAATGCATACTCTCTACTCTAGACAGTGAGTTGCGGTAAGTGGAACACATCTGACAGGCCAACAAGCATATAGACCAATGTGCCCTAAGCGTCTATTTACGGTCTGCCTAGAAACTGTCGTACCGGTAGCTGAAGAGAGCTGACGAGACAGGTCTGATGCTGTTCTCCATCTGTATCTTTTAGCATTAACTGCCAAATACTGGTCTTCATTCGGCTTTGTAACTTGAAAGCGACCTGTGCTGTAACGTCTACCCGTATTACCATAATCTTGGAACCGTTGTCAAAGCCTGGAGATGACACTTTGGGCGATTCCAAGTTCCTTGGATGCTTTCAGCTGGGTATGTACACATTCCAGACGACCATAGATTCTACCACGTAAAACATCATCTAAATGCTTCCTTTGTGTCATAACGATGCAATTATTGCACTAAAAGGCTTTTAAAGTGCTTGTGAACAATATTACTTCTTTGCAACCATTCTTTATATACCCCTCGCTTACACTCTTATAATTGTGACGTACCATCTGCGCCATCTGGTGGTTTCTCGTAATTTGGATATTATTCTTCAAGATGTGAGTGATAATTCTACATATGAATTTTTTATTTTAGAGTTCAATTTCTGTGTATTCTGAATTATCCTAAATGCATGGACATGAGTATAAATGTATTATTAAAATGAATGTTAAAAAATTATTAAAGTAAATGTTAACACTGAAGCAAATCTCGCTGACACATTTATCAGTTTTGAAAGTGTCGAGCGAAGCTGATTTCAAGCAGAAACTATCTTTGACAGGCTATACTTGAAAAACTGTAACTGTTTCATACTTCTTTTAAATCTTTCTGTGCAATAATTCCATTTATTTCCATAATTATTTTAGAAGTATAATTTTCCAAAGCTATCAGAATTTTGTCATAATAATGAAATTGGGTTTTCAACAATAAAAATTTCAAATACCAAGGAAAGATATCTTTATAATTGGAAGCAATCATAGTTTTTCTGAATATTAGTTTCTTATCAGTGACTAGAGCTTTCGATAAATGATAGGTTAGAAGAACAAACAGGTCTCGAAAATAGTTTAAATTTCATCAATAAAAATTATTTTGGATTACGTGAGAGTTTATTTCCCTTTTGTTGTTGTTGTCTTGTGCCAGCTAGGCTGACAATATGAGGTGCGCTGCTCCACTTTCCCAACTGAACCATATTTATGTATATATATATATATATATATATATATATATATATATATATATATATATATATATATATATATATATATATATATATATATATATATATATATATATATATATATATATATATATATATATATATATATATATATATATATATATATATATATATATATATATATATATATATATATATATATATATATATATATATATATATATATATTTATAAATATATATATATATATATATTTATAAATATATATATATATATATATATATATATATATATATATATATATATATATATATATATATATATATATATATATATATATATATATATATTTGCCTTTTAAATAGTGGAAGCTGATTACAACTTTTTCAATAATACTCAGAATTCCAAATGATTGTGAACTGTATACTTATATTTTCAAAAAATAGAATAAAATAGCAAACAATACTGATAGAAAATTTCTATTGTAACAAAATATGAAATCTTTACCGAAACGTATGAAATTGAACAAATACCATTAAATTTTTTTATGGTATTTGTTCAATTTCATACGTTTTGGTAAAGATTTCATATTTTGTTACAGTAGAAATTTTGTTCTTTTCAAAAATTTCAAATTTTGTTACAATGGAGTCCGACTACCTCAGTACACACATGCTATAGGAACCCATTTATAGGGTAGGCAACCATTCACATAATTCATTCATACAAAGAAAGGACAAAGACAGGATAGACAGGGAGAGGAAATACAGCCATGCCTGAACTGGGATTTGAACCCAGGACCTCCCTATCCGCAGTCAGGCACTCTGACCACTACACAGGGTAGTCGGCTAGAGTCGGTTCAGACTTCTTCAATTTGGGGGAAATTGAAGTAGTCTGAAAGAATTATAAATTACAAAATCTCCGTCTCTAATCCTGCAATGATTTTATTTCTGAGTAGATTAATTATTTCTGACATAACAAAAAAATCTCTCATTCTCATTTTAATTAAAAAAATTATGGATTAAAATATAGCTTGTGAATTTTAATCCATAGAAAAAGCAATTGTCATAAGAATTTGATAAATGTAGAATCCATTTCTTTATTATTTTCTCATAATTCGGGAAAATTGCAATAAATTATCTTTTAATGGGTTCGGTTTGACTTGATCAAATTAGAAGATTTTTACTTCAATGGACTGAAAAAATATTATCATTTGTGTTGAAAAGAGAATGTAATTTTCATAATTTAAAAATAATCAGTCTGATCTTTAGTAAATAAAAAAATAATATTTTAATATAGAATTTTTTTAAAATATATTGCTGCTTAAATTAGCAAGTTAGAGATAAGCTTTAATGTCACCTTTCAAAACTGTACATCTCAGTTCAAAATAAATGAAAATGAATCAATTCAAATTTTTAAAATTGTTAAACTTATACTCACGTATAAGAAACGTTATAAAAATGTTTATAAAAATACAATCATTTAACACACACTTCTTTTCTAACACTTCTTAATAACATATTTTAATCTAATAATATTCTTTTTTCTCATACTTAACTACCCATATTTTAATTAATAGATTTTTCATTTTATATTTTAAAAACAAAACATTCTTATCTTTAAATTGCAAAATTGCTCTAGGAAAAGCACATCAAACAATATATAAATATGGAAAATTAAATTACATTCTATAAATGATGATCATGCATGTTTTGTAATAAGTTTCTAATGAGTAAAATGTAACACTCAGAATGGAATTCATCGGAAATAATTTGCTTATTTTAGTTTTTAGGTTTATAAAATTAAGTTTTAAAGAATTATCCATGTGTTAATTTTAAACTACAGTAATTCTTGTAATTGATAAAGTGTCAATGACACAAATTATGTAAATCAGTAAACAAATTAAATGATAGAATTTATAATGTCGCAACAATATTAATTCATATTGCTAAAATTGTTGTTTTCTTCTTTTATATTACTTAAAACTGGTATATTTATCAACACAAAATATACTTTATTATATTTTAAATATCATGTTTTTCTTATTTGAAAAGTTAATGCATTTTATATTATTGTAAGCAAATTTTTTCTTGAATCTAAACTTCTAAATACATGGTAATTATCAGCAAAAAATATTCTTTTAGAAATCCAACATGAATTTAATTTTGAATTAAGAAATATATTAAGCTACATAAAAAATAAATTATAAGGAAAATTAAGAACTTGTATTGACTAATTATTTCAGCATATTTGCTCATGTGTACACATAGAATATTTGATATAAGTTAAAATTCAATATGGTTTGATGCATTTGAATTTTAATTTATTTTTCTATTAAGAAATAATCAATTAACAAAACAATATTGTTAGTTTTAAAAAATATTGTTGCTCGTTTTAGACTTGACTGGACACAATTGCTTAAGGTGTCACCTTTTTCATGTTTGTGTTCTCGATTCCCCTGACGGTACACATTCTTGACTTCAGCTTTTTGACTACTTGATTTACTGAATATTTGAGCATTTCGTAGTGTGTCTTTGCAGTAAGTTACTGCACTAAATGTCCTTGCATAGTCCAGAAGAATTAGGTATGCGTGCAATGATGACGTAAAGGCTAGTTGTTTTACGTGACATTTGTGTAAAATAAATAAAAATATTATATTAAATGAAATTTAAAGCGTCCTTTACTTAAAAAACACACATCGAATTACAAGTAGTAAAGGGTCAGTTTTTTTATCTACAAAATAATTTCTCTTTGAATTCAGAATTAACATTGTAATGATACAAATATTTTAAGTAACAGATTTGATCAGATATGGAACTTTTAAAATAAACGATTTCAAAACTGCACTATAATCTTATTTCTACAATCATAATTTTTATGCGGTGTGTTTTCATAAAAACATTTAAAAAATCGGGTAAATCAATTTAAAAGCTTTATAAGCACATTATTTAGATATAAATAAATTTTAAATCACAATCATTTTATTAAACATATTCAGCAATACTTTAATATATTTAGAAACTCTATGATTGAAACATATTTTAAGCAAAGTATCCATTCTTATATAAAAACAAATAAGGTTAATACATACAAATATTTTTAATGAACAGATATGGATTTTGATATTTTATTACTTTCCTTAATTATTATTGCAATTTTTGTCATTTTACTTTTGCAGTTATTTTTACATAAGGAATATTTCGCAATCGCCAAACTCTACCAAAATCTTTTTTTTCACTAATAAAATTTAGAATACTTTAAGATTAATTTACAATGTAATTATTACTATTTGACAATTTTACAGTTTGTATTTTATTATCTTTTGAAAATTATTGTGAAAATATTTAAATCACTCACTTTGAATTACTTATCGCATTATTCATTACTTAAATTCTAAATTTTGTAGACAAGAGAAGAAATTTGTGTTTCCCATAATGAGAAGAAAATAATTGTGTTAAAATAATAGTGAAGGCGTACAGCTATGTTGAGTTTTTATATTCAGAATTGCGTTTATTCTGTGTTCTAATCAGACAATAATTTATACATTTATTCATTACGGCATTAATTTTAAAGAAAAAGAATTATATATTTTAAAATTTCTTTACTTGTGCTTCAATTTCTTAGAAACGTATTTGATAAAACTGTTATTTTAACTTTTTTGAGTACAAATCCTTGATAATTTTTTCAGTTAGTTTGGATTCTTAATTAGCACAACCTATTGCATAAGCTTAAATGATTGAGAGTTTAATTAAAACTTTCCATCAAGATAGATATCAATTTAATGTTTCAATAATTATACAACATTCAACATTCAATGATAAATTGAATACAAACGCTTTTTTCTTCACAAAACATTGTTTAAAATTTTTTAATATTTGGCTAAAGATAGTATCATTTAAACAAAAGTAATTTATAAAGTAAATCTACATGAATAATAATTTTTTTAAAGTTTCAATATGAATTAAAGATATTTTCGTTTATTCATATGAAAAAATTCAAATTTGCACAGCTTTTTGTGCAATTGAAAAAACAATATATATTTAAATTTTCTTCCACTCATTTATGTATTATCTTTTCATTTGAGTGTATCCCATTATTAATATTCGTAACATTCAAATATTAATAATCTTGGTAATTTAAATAACATTGAATTTAATTCAAGAAAATAACAATATATTTAATAATATGGAGAATGTTGAATGTAATTATATGTGTATAAAACAGGGAGTGTATATGTAATTACTTTCTCTTATTATTTCCTTTAACCTATTTCAAATTAATACTGCATTTTTATTGACTTTAAGCAAAAGAGACTTTAGAAATCAATTATTTTACTAAAAGTTTGAATAATAAATGTGGTAGTTGAAAAAACAATTCTTATTTTATTCATAAGAAAACCTATTTTATTTCCATTATACTGCATCAAAATAATTACATATAACTAATTAGAGGGATATAAATTACTATTAAATACATATATATATATATATATATATATATATATATATATATATATATATATATATATATATATATATATATATATATATATATATATATATATATATATATATATATATATATATATATATATATATATATATATATATATATATATATATATATATATATATATATATATATATATATATATATATATATATAATGAATTACGAAACGCAGAAAATATATAATATGATAAAGAATACAAAATAAATGTGATATAATTTCATATTGTTATAATAGAAAATTGTAACTTAACTACATAAATCTTTGGAATGAATACTGAAATTATTAAATGTATTCAAGTTAAATCACTTATATATAGGAACTCATAGCTTTGAAATAGCAAATCATTTTAAATATCTATAAACTAAACAATCTTAAATATAAAATATATTTATTATTTATATATTTTTATATGATATTATTTTATTTAAAAGTATAATTTTACTTTTTATTTTATTCAAAATATCCTATGGCTTCTTTGTTCTAAAGTCTTACTATAAAACATTATATTCAAATTTTTAAAATCAAACTTGTCAGAAAAGAAATTTAGCAACAAATGACATTCTTTTAAGATTGATTACATGTTTCGGAGACATAGGTTTAACTAACTCCTTTGATAAAAGTAATCTCAGTTTTTTTTATAATATTATACCAATCCAGTAAATCTCACTTGTCTATAGTGATTGGCTTTAAATGATAGATTGCAATGGATTATACAGTTCAGAAACTAGAAATAAAGAATTTAGTAGGGTTTATTCTAGGATATTGTTATGTGTAACGCTTCCTCTGTCTATAATGTATTTGATAAGGTATCAAATTATAAAAAGTCTCTAATAAACAATTATCACATTGTTTATTAGATATAAATATTAAAATAAAAATAAATAATTGATTAAATAACTGAAAAATCTATGATCCAGTTTAAATTTCATGAAAAGACAAAATTTTAAGGCTTAATGGTATATACATTTAACTAATAATTAAAGAGATATAGTTGTTGTTTAATTGCATTATTCTTTCTGAATATGTGTGTGCTACTTATCCTATAATAAAATAGTAATCTTTTTTCATAACTAAGGAATCATTTAGCTAATACTACAAATTAAAAGCATCGTTCTACAAATTTAATCCTTTAAATTATTATCTAAAAATATAGAATAAAGCCACTTAATTAAGGTATTAATAAGATAAAGCTCTGTAAAATTTTCTTGGCCATCAGAAAGAATCATATTACTACATAAAAGGTAAATATTTTTTAAAAAAAGTTTCATTGAAAACATTTATAAGTTTTATTTAATAATTTATTTTCAACGAATTATTATTTTTACATTTATTTGTATATTACAATTATACAATTAATTATTTTCAAAAATATCATTCAATAAGTTAAGTTAACACTTCCTTTCAATTCTTTATAGTTTGACAATGTTCCAATGGCTATGGTGTTTAATCTTTTTTAATTTAAATTTATAGTTCATGAAATTCATTTATATAAAACTTATATTGAAAATTTAATCCAAAATCTGTGAAAAATAAATCTATCAAAATATTTTAATTTAAACTTAAAATACATCATCGTAGTAAAGAAAATTTCACTAATTTATGAAGCATTCTCTCTGGTTATATTATGAATACTAATTCAATTTTAAAAGAAAATAAAGTTAAAAAGGAAGCAATATTTTTAACTTCAAAAAGTTTAAAATAAATTAAAGCAAAAAAAATTAATTATATTTTATAAATACACAAAATTTTTTTCTTAAATTCAATTTTTATTATTCAAATATGTTATCAACATTTACAATAAACTCTTTTAAAATCATTATTTTTTATTTTCATGACTGCCTATTCAAATGTTAATATAGTGCTTTCATTTATGATTTAAAAATTCTCTCTTTAAATGATTATTTAATAGTTCTCTTTCTAAATGAAGATTTAAACAATGTGTTTACTCAAAGTTACATTGAATACTGTCGGATGAAGAAAAAGCAATTACGTATAATTTAATGGAAACGTTAAAAAGGATTTAATTCAACAACATTTATTTTCTAAAAGTCAATTTTTTCGTATATTGGAAAACACAAATGAATGCTCAAGGTACGAAAAACAAATTAAGTTTTGTTTTTACTTACATGCTTATAAAGGAAAATTTCATTTATTTTATATTCATTATTTCATTAGATTTTATAATGGAATAACTAATTTTCTTTTTAAAAGAATTTCATTAAAATGACTAAAAACTAATTTTAAAAAAAATTTTAATGGGATATATTGAAGTTCATTAGAATAGTAAAATTTCAGTGAGAATATTTTACTTCAGTCTGTTAAAATATTTTTAAATAATATTTACTTTATATTAATTTAATTTATAATTGATATCAATGAATATGTACTATAGAATGAGATACAATGAATTTATATGCAAGAAAAACAATTAAACAAAAGCATTCTGAAGAAATATAAGAATTAGAAGAATTTTACCGCTGAAAAACGTTACAAATGCAAACCATTAAAAGAATATCGAAAGCATCATTAGCAAAATGGTGTATAAAAATCATTAACTGCAGCTAAAATATTTTCAGGCATTGTATATTATATCCAACGTATATTGTATATCTTATGTATTACGCATAGTTCAAGAAGAAAGCCTCAAAAAGAAATAGAAAGACTATGTTGGTAATAATTTCGCCATATTAAAAGTAAATAACTTGGAATAAATTTTTGGGAGAAGGAAGAATGGGAAAATCTTCAGAGGAAGGCCCAGGCCTACAAGGGGCTATCCTGCCAAATACTGATGAAGATAATATTATATAGTATATTTAAATATTGAATATATTTATCAAACCTTTTTCAGAACCACAGTCATATATCATAAGTTACAAATAATGGAAAGAACAAATCAAAGAAAATAGTATTCAATGACGGAAAAGTGCTT
Organism: Latrodectus hesperus; assembly: GCA_037975125.1. Lineage (NCBI taxonomy): Eukaryota > Metazoa > Arthropoda > Arachnida > Araneae > Theridiidae > Latrodectus > Latrodectus hesperus. The sequence continues at coordinate 3,979 of JAJQOW010001434.1, read as the reverse complement.
GAGTGAATGGTAATCCTAATACTAACATGAGATACTACGTCTTATTAACAAAGGAAGCTGCATTTCTTCAGCAACAGAATTCTTCTTTTATTAAAAATTCTTCACTGGTACAAAATAAAATTGAATTTTTTAAAGAATATATGATATACGTAACGCGTGCATATTTTATAAGCTAATCACAGTTATTTTGTAATATTTTACAGACATCATAGAAATTATATTACATTTTGAAACAAGAAATAATATTGCATCGCTGATGAAGAACTCTTGTAAAAGCAATACTTTTTAAGATAATTGTTTTCATTGAAATCATACACACACAACTAGTTATTTGAAAATACCTCGGAAATCAAGATTAACTTCATGGAAATAAGGACAAAAAAAAGGAATGATGTAAGCGATGAATTAAAATGAGCATGTCTGATATTTGGGTTCTCAATATGAGATAAAACAAGTGCTACTGTTCCAACAAGTATATGTTTTAGTACATGCATCTGAAAAACAAATGCATTTTAGATATCAAAAAACAATTTAACATAATATGCAACATCAAAACTCATCATAAATAATTTTCATTACATAAAATTATAAATTATTAAAAATTTTGAATTAAATAGTTATCCAATGAGAGAATATTTTTTTGAAAACAATTCTAATGAACTTTTAATTTTTCTCTTATTTTTTCATTAAACTTTTGAGATACATAGAACTTATTATATTTCTAACATTTTTCAATATGCTTATTTTTTCAAATAACTAATTAAAATTTTTTAATTTTATTTCAGGAATTTATGATTTTTAATGTTAATTCAATATATTTTATTTTTAGAATTTATTAAACATAAGTTTCATGTAATTCTAGGTAATTCCTCTGCAACATAGGAATCTGAATACACAACAATCATCTTACTTCAAACAATAAAATTTATAACTAATTTAAGAATTTTCAACATGTAGTTATTTAATTAAATACCAATTTCATTATTTATCATAAAAACAGCTCTATTGATTAAGAATATAGAATCTTCCCATTCCTTTTAGTAAATTGCTTATTTTAATTTTTACGACTAGATTTAAAAACAATTTTTTTCTAAAAGTCGTTTTACTTTTTTCAAATTCCTTAGAAATTGATTATTATCCATGTTAATGTTAATATTTAAAAATTTTAATGAATCTAAGTAATTCAAGCTTTCTCTCTCATGCAAGTATATCAAGATTGTAAATCATGTTTCCATCCTATTAATTACAAAAAATAAGCTCCAAACAATGTATCAATTTCATTTCGATATTCATTTTGTTTCTTGTTTCTCTACCTTCGAGACGCTAATTAAAATTCCCAAACAACAGTTTCCACTCTTTAAGTTTTCTTAGAAATAATTATTATTAGCTACAAGATAAAATAATACTCTTCATAAAGTTGTTATTAAGGATAGATTTATTAAGGGTTACCTCAAAAATTCGTCAATATTTGCACATAATATTTTTCTGTTATTTAGTATATTTTATATTCTCTCAAAATGTCATAAGAATTTTAATATCTTTTTAATGAAGTTTATTTTTTTTTACTTTTCTTCAGTTAAAGTCAAGTAAAACTTACAGAAATAATTAAAAATTATAAAAAAATTATGATTCAAAAATTCATTTTTATATTTCTAATATCTTGTATCAGTGATTTATTAAAACTTCTAAAATAGTTTCTACACAAGATTGATTTGGCAAAACTTGATAATAATAATAAAACAAATATAATTAAGAAAACAGTTTTTCATTCGCTAATTATTTCTTGGAAAAAATTATAAAAAACTATTATCTTTTAAAATGTATTCCTATATTTTAATTAACTAAATAATATATATATATATATATATATATATATATATATATATATATATATATATATATATATATATATATATATATATATATATATATATTAAATTATTAAAATATAGGTACAAATACAAACGAAATGTATCTATGATTTTATAATTTAATGCCCATGAAAGCAAATATTTTCAAAACATTTAATCTAATTTCAAATTGATTTGAAAATTATGAATTTTACAAGTATTGATTTAGCTCCTAATATAAAAAATGTACTTATTATTTTCGTTTCCCTCGTGAAATCAAGTTTAAAATATTTATTTAAGGAACGATCTTTTACAAGTACATCGATTTTAAGTTAATCATAAGTTAAAGAAAAGTAATTAATTTAATACATAATAGATAGATAGATATAACTGAAAAAAGAGAACAAAATATAATACCATTCAGTTTGTGCTTACCCATTCCTCGTTATACATTAATGTTCAAAATTATAAAAAAATGCATATTTTTGCGAAGTTCTTGAAAAGAAATGATCTAGTATTGCCGATTGTGACACTATAGAGTAATTATGCCAGCTTTATGCGGCACAATAAATATCCTTAAGAAATTTTGTTTGCCAGAGTATGTTAGGCTATCTGTAATCTATCAGCATGCAGGCTATCTTCTGAAAAGCGGGATGTATCTTACAATAATTCCCTTTATATTGATAGTGTTTCTTTGTTTAGTAAATGTTATCCTTAAACCGTAATTTACTCTATGATTCCTGAACACTCAACACTGAAACTCTGCTACAGCCATAAAGGAACGGTTCGTATAAGCGCGGTTACGAAACGAGTTTTTCGTTCTATAGTACACTTCGTTGAATTTATTAATGCTTTTGTTTGGAAATGGAGTGACTTTAATTTGTAACCGTAACAATGAGTAATCACCAACGTTTAGATGATAGAATAAGTTTGCCAATTGTGGGGAGGCTTAAAGCAGGCTAGTCTCAGGTCCAAATTTTCAGAGACTTAAATTTAATGTATAGTGTTGTAGTCAACTTATGGAAATAAGCCTGGCCAAGGTCTTCCAAGAGACACGAAGGCAGGAAATGATCACCATTTGTCTATTCTAGGGAGGTTAACAAAAATGCTATAGATTTGCAACTCTTCCGCGACTTGTATAAGGATACAGGACCCTGAGTTTCAAGGGTGACTGTTCCCAAAAGACTTCCCAATTGAAAAGCGTTTGCGCAGACTTGCGATTTACAACCAGCTCACTTCTAGAGCTATGAGAGTCCTTTAGGATGGTGCAGAGAACATAGATATTGGAGTATCAATCAATAGGTGGCTGTTCGCTTCACTGACAAATACCAGTTCAGCCTAAGCAAAGGCACCAGCCGTACGTCCATATAGAGAGAACCAGGCAGTAACTACTCGCCACCCAATGTCCACATAATTGACTATTGAGGTGGCGGTGACATACATCTATAAAATTATATACATTTTAAATTAATTATTTTTCGAAGAAATATGTACATCATGAAAATTTCAAGTTTCAACTGTTGTCATAACTCACAAATTTTCTTACTTCATTATATGATGGTCTCAAAATGCTTCATCACTTTAAACTATAAAATAAAATGTTCTAATAATATCTGTTTAAAGTAATTGATAATAATTTGAGTTCAATGTCATTGCTGACCTTCAGTTTTTCCATATTTTAAGATAGTTATATTTTGTATATTCTAAAAACAACAAGCACAATATTAACTTTTTTAGAAAATTTAGGAAAATAAAGGATATATATATATATATATATATATATATATATATATATATATATATATATATATATATATATATATATATATATATATATATATATATATATATATATATATATATATATACATATATATATATATATTCAGACTTCAGATTTTATTAATTTATCAGTATATAATCACTTATTCATTTAAAAACATTAAACATATTATTGAAAAATAGTTATCCATTATTATTTTATTCAAATTGTTTTGGTTTTGTATGTTTCTATTCAAATCATATCGGGATATAATGTCCTTAACTATAAATATCTTGAATTTTTTTTTCAATAACACTTGCCATATATTTAAGATTTCGTCACCGTTCATAATAAAAGAATCATATAT
>JAJQOW010001433.1:0-49619 GCA_037975125.1 Latrodectus hesperus | reverse complement strand
GAATGTGACTGTGTGTGATCTGTGAATTTGATTTTCTATAATATTTTCTGTACACTTAATTTGGTAGCAAAATTTCCTACTTCCATAATGCTTGTGATGTTGAACATTTTTTATATTCTTATTTTGTATTATTTTGTTTAATACTCTTACAAAAACTATCTGATCATAATATCTTCAAAATAAATTATTTTTTTAATCACACTTTAAATATCTAAGTAAATTAATATAAGAATGCTCACATTTTCAGGAAAAAAATCATAAATTATAATAACAAATCAAACTCTTAATACATTGATTTCATTTTCACTAAAGTTATTTTTAACTCAATATAGTTAAAACCTTTTTGTATGAGAAGAATTTAGTTTATTGTAAAAAATGAAATTAGTAACTAACTGGAATTTCTGAAATTCAAACCATTTGCTTGCATGTGTATGCCCTGATAGGAAGTTAAGAAGCATGCTCTCAATGAAATTAAAAAGCAAAATGATTACGTAAACAGAACAATGTTTCTGGAATGAATATTATATGTGTACTTCCATTCAAATTCTGTTGATTAATTTGATTTAATAAATTATTCTCTGATTTAGATTTAAACAGAAATATCAATATTCTTCTATTTTTAATTGTATTCCTTTAAAGCTATTTTGTTGTAGTTCACTTTTCTACAGACTTCAAAGACTTTACTGGCAAAAATAAACAGAATGGCATCTACGTTTCACACAATAACCAACGAAGTCATTGGAGAGGGAATGTGCAGCTTCTGTTAGACCAAGGCCCGGAGCACCAGGAGGTAGAAGTCTGTCTTGGCTCCTTCGCCTACTGTTATTTAGCTGGGCATAATGGAATGGCCTTCACGCCTTGGGTGGCCCTACCAGGAGTAAACTCCCGACGTACTTCACCCATTCCGCCCAGGCCCAATCTCGGAGGAGTGGAAAACACCCCCCACCCATAATTGGTACAAGGGATCAAAACCGGGTTTGTCCCTTGATCTCCCGTGTGACAGACGTACCCGGACTGTTCTCTCAAGACTTGCTAGCGGTCATATTAAGTACCTCACTTTCAACGAGGGCAGGAAAACTTTCGTCACCTGCACCAAGTGCCAAAATCATCAGGCTTCTCCTGAGCATCTTTTGGATTGCATTGGTCTCTCTAGGGAGGATCTCTTTAGCAATCCTCTTTTAGTCTTCGACTTCCTTACAGTCAACGAACTCGTGGATCTAGTCTGTACTCCGTCAGACATGGAGGATAAGCAACAACAACAACACAATAACCTGATTTTTAGTTCTATTAAATATGTCTTCTTTATTAATCTAATTTGAATATTATTAAAAAAGATGTACACATTTGATCACAGTAAACATCATTTATTTATTGAATATTGATTGGAAATTCATTTTTTCTATAGTGTTTCATATTCTGCTCTGCTTTGCATGAAAAATTGCTTATGATGGGTTGAACCTAGTTTCAAATAAATTGAATAAATAATTTGTTTTATAAATAGTTATCTTTTTATATTTAAGATTTAAAATTTTCTTATTGTGTTATGCTTTAATTATTTTGGTTGATAAAGTTGAATTGTATTTTTAGGAGATAAAGTGTACATCATTTATAAATTCTAAATTTTGTTTTCCTTTTCAGTTAAATGAGCATTACAAATTTAGATACCTGAGGATGAGATTAAATTTAAAATAAGCAAATTAAAAAAAATTAATTTTTCTATATTATTTATGCTTATTTGAACTAATGTAGAGCAAAAGAAAATAAAGCCTTTAAAGGATTAAAAACATGGCAATTTGTTTCTACTGAGTGCAAATTGTAAATAAATATATCATGTATTAAATTTTATTAAGAGTTTACTGTTGTAAAAATGTTTAATCAAAATATTTAATATATTCCTTAGTAAATAACATTTCTGTTTATATTTAGCAGTAATATGTAAATTCAATTCTATATTTTATTATTTAAGTTCTGTTCTTTTAATGGTAATGTTAAATTTTTACCTATTAATCTAACTCTTGTTTTGCTAATTTGAAAATTCATTACAAATTTTAAATATTTTGTAATTTCAGTTATTTAATCAATTCCAAAGGGTAAAAGATTAAATAGTATATTTTTTTCAGAAATTAGTCCTTTAGGTTTAGCATATATGTAATGAAAAAGATAAACATTTCTAAAATTGGTATTATGATATTTGACGTGCCATGTATCTAAACTGGACCAAAATGAGGCGTCTACTGGATTAGAGTACATCCACCTGATGTCATATCGACGTCTATTGGAAGAAATTGTGTTGAATTGCGCTTTTACTATATTATAGTTGATTTGATTTTGTATTGTTTAAATAATTATTTTTTATATATATGCTTTATTAAATGTATAGGAATATATATTAGATTTATTTTTCTAAAACTTATGTGAATTTTATGCTGTAAATAATAATTATTATTATGACTACATAATGTATGGATGTTGCCAAAATTAATACAGTAATTTCAAATTTAAATTATAAAATGTTTTTAATTATAAAATATTTATATTTTTATTTGTTTTGTTTCAGTGCCACTTTTTAAGCTTGTCTGGGGGAACTTCTTCCGGGACTTGCACCATAAGCATCACTAAAAAAATTGATGGCTAATAAACTTGCACCTGAGTTCAGTTATTTTGGGGCTACGAAGAAATCCTTTAATGAACTGAATATGAAGCAGTTAGTTTTAGGTAAGTGCAATGTTTGAATAAGCATGTCATTAAAAGTTTTCTTTTGTAGAAATGATGAAAAAATACACTTTTCTCATAAAAAAATTTTTTTAATGAAATATATTTATGTAAGCGCTAATATATAAATTCAATTCTCTGTTTGATTACTTAAGCACTGTTTTCATTATAAAAGTAATGTTCAATTCTATCTGATAATTTGAAGGTGTTTGTAACATACTTTATACATTTTGTAATTTTAATAATTTAATCAAACACAAAGGTTACCATATTTACAAAGCTGATATTTCTTAGAAATTGAATTACTAAATATATATTTAAAACATTTACTGAATTAAAATAAAAATATTTCTAACTATGTTTTTATAAAGTTACTTAATGTCTTAAATTAGTGAAGGAAATTTTTAATATTTTTCTGATTAATTTACGCTGTTTTTTAATAATGAGATTTACATCCAATCAGTTTAATGTATTAATCAGATTGATAATAAATAAATTAAATATTGATGAAAATTGTCTTCAGGATTTTTACTATTTTGTCTGAGGTTATTCATCTGAAAATGTTAATTGTTATTGCTAATTATTTTAAGTGTACTTTATTTTCAGATGCTGCGTGGTGAACTCCACAGTATTCAAAGACAACAGATGGTGAAATTATATTTATTAATATTTATGTATAATGTAAATAATCAGAATAAAAATTGTGTGCATTAAAAATAAAATCTATTAGTTTGTTATATTTTTCTTGAATTAATTAAGATTTACACTCTCTTGCTGGAATGTTTTCTTAAACAAATTTTAACCTTTACAAAGGAAAATAATTTAGCTTTTAAACAATGAAATAAGTAATTTTCAGAATTTTTGTCATAATAATTTGGAATATTCAATTGAGTGGAAAACTTTAATTAAATAAAAGTTTCTTTTTTATCTTTTACAAAAAAAGACATTGTTGAAATAATACCTAATTAGTTAAAATATATGGCTGAGAAATAATTCTTATAAGTTTCTCTTACTACAAAATTAATTAAAAAAATAAAGTATGAAGAATAATTTTGCTGACATTAAAATAAAATAAATTACACTCCACAAATAAAAAGATCCTTGACTATTATTACTCTCTAGTTATAATAGTAATTCATTAATTTATGCATTCACTGGAAACTTCTTAGAAGTAATTTTTAACTTTTCCAAAGAAAAAAGAATCGTTTTATTTTAAACAATAAGAAACTAAATTTTCAAAAGGTTAACCATAAAATAATGAGCATAAAGTAATACTAATTTATAAATTGTAAGAATTTTATTACATTAACTAAACTTGAACAGTAAATCTGTCAGAAATCTAGGATATTTGACTGAAAATTAAGAAAAATGTGATGCTAAAGTAATTTCATAAGTAACAAGCTAATTAAAAATAATTTTCTCTTTGTCTAGTGGACAAAAATATATGAGCCACTAAGATAGATGAGGGATTATTTCAAAATCTACACACATCTAGAATACATCCATAAAACTACCTAGTATAGAGCAGTGCGTATGAATACATCCAAATTTCGTCCATGAGCCATCCACTGGCAACGTCTCGTAGACGTATAGTGGACGTAAAATAGGTGGATATTTGACGTGCCATGGATCTAAACTGGACCAAAAAGAGACGTCTACTGGATTAGAGTACATCCCGTTGAGGATGTCATATCTACGTCTACTGGACGAAATTATGTTGTTTAGGATTGGTCATTCTCCAAGTATTTAAAAAGTCATTTATTATTTATCACTCACACATTCTTTCTTCGTTATTTATTGAGTAACTGTCTTAGAAAATTTTCCATAGAAGCAAACCTTTGTTACTATTGGAAAGGAAAATTACCAGTATAAGTACTTATTTTATCTAATATAATTTTCATCCTTGTTTTTAATCAATTTTATAACAAATTTATTAAAATGCATACTGTAAAATATGGCTTTATTTCTTACAAATTTCTTTGTGGGTAATAAGAAGAACGAGTTAGCTTTTCATGAGGGCAAATATATTATTTTGCCATCCCAAGTAGCAAAATAGCTTGGCCCTATATTGACTAATCGTCCCATGCAACCACACACGTCTATTACACGTCTTTTAAACATCCATAGAGTGCAAAAGACGTCCTGGATACCTTTTGGATGTCATAAAGACGTCCATGGTTATATGTGAACTGGATGGTCTTCTATCGACTGTATATGAACGTCGGATTGACATCCACGATGGATGAGTTTTGGATTATTAGCATTTGGATCTGTAATAGATGTAATTTATATGTCCATGATAGATGTAATTTGGACGTGCATGGTGGACTTACTTAAGACATCCATAATGGATGTTATCGTGACAAGTATTAAAAGTAAGTAATTAACTGCAATTGTAATTATTTATGTTTATTGCTTTCATAATTTTAAATTATCGTTTGCCTCACAGTCTACAGTCGCTTATTGCTACGTTAAGAAGTGTTTAACGAAGTAAGTTAAAAAATAATTGCTTTTCTTTTTAAATAACTTATTTTTATTCCAAAGAAGTCATAAAAGAAATAAGGTTTAAAAACTGAGTAGTTTTATCTAAGTGTAGAAAACCATGTTTAAAGTGTATTTTTACTTTAAAAATTTACATTTGTAACTATTTTAAATTAACGTTAAAAGGTAAATATTGCTTTTATTTATAAATTGTGCTTGATAACAGAATGTAATAATTTTTTTGTCATTAAATTTTAAAATTATTTTTAGGCTAAAAATGCAAACATTGCGATTAGGATGAAAATACCACAAAGTAATTTTCTTTATTAAAAACCATTTTTTCTCTCTAAAATTACTTAAATTTATTATTTTGTCATACAAAGACTTATGTATTTATATCTTGATTTCAACAAGAGAAAATCAATATTAGGATTTGATTCAAAGATTTAATGTTTGATTAAAATGAATTAAAAATCTGAGTGTTTTTTTATTGAATATCAAATTTTAAATCAATAATTCAAGATTTTGCTACTTAGCTAGAAAAAATTATATCACCCAATTATTTTAATGTATGCTGGACTAATATTTCAAATGAGGAGCTATTAAAATGTATACTTGAAAATTAATTTTTGTATTTAGTATTTAAATGGAAGATATGTTTATTTCCCATACCAGATTTGGAATTCTTACTTTTCTGGAGAACTTCTCTTGTTGTCTACTAAAGGTTCTAGAATTTGAAGTAAGCATTTTTTTTATTTTAAGGAAAAATGATGTTTAAGATTATGTTAAATCATTTAGTATGAAATATGTACATCTTCAGTGATTAAGCATTTAGAATGTGACAGTGTGATCTGTGAATGTGATTTTCTATAATATTTTCTGTACTCTTAATTTGGTGGCAAAATTTCCTACTTCCATAATGCTTGTGATGCTGGATATTTTTTACATTCTTGTTTTGTATTATTTTGTTTAACACTCTTACAATTATAATAGCAAATGAAACTCTTAATACATTGATTTTATCTTCACCTAAGTTATTTTTAAATCATCATAGTTAAAACCTTTTTGTATGAGAAAAATTTAGTTTATTGTAAAAAAAAATGAAATTTGTAACTAACTGAAATTTCTGAAATTCAAACCATTTGCTTGCATGTGTATGCCCTAAAAGGAAGTTAAGAAGTGAAATTAAAAAGCAAAATGATTACGTAAACAGAACAACGAACAAAGTTTCTGTAATGAATATTATATGTGTATTATCATTTTAATAACTTCCATATGTCTAAAATGAATTATAAAAATTTATTTCATTTAGGATAAAAATATTATCTCTGAGTACAATACTTTAATTTCTGTATCCTATAAACTTAGTAAACTTTAAAAATGCATGCAATTAATGTTTGTAATATTAACAGTATATAAACAATTATTAATTCATTATGTATGTAAAAAAATAATTAAAAAAATTTTTTTAATTTTGTGACATTTTTTAGTTAGTTTTTTACCTTATCAATTTTAGCAAAAAGAATGTTTGAATATTTGGAGCTCGTGCATGGTGAGATTAAAATATTTATGATTATTTATTTTAGCGGTTTCTGTTATAAAGAATTTAATAATTAAAAAATGAAACAGGTGTTTTATAAAAATTTTGCTACAGATTTTAATGAAAGAAAAATTCCGTGAAATGAAAGAGAAATAACATTCTCTTAACAAGATACTACTGATATAAAAGATAAGCTTGATGTTAATTTTTTATTTAAATATTTCAGTAAAATTATCTTTTATAAATTCTTTCTTGATGCAAAAGTAAGACTATAACTATAAAACATACACTCAGCTATACTACTAATATTAATTCAATGCCATTTGTGCTATGAATAAAAAGTATTTTTTCAATTAACAATAGAATTTGTTTTTCTTAAAAATGATATGTAATTCTAGTTATTTCTACTAAACATTCTCTTAACAAGATACTACTGATTCCCTTAAAATTATTACAAATTTTATCTTTAATCTTTTCAATTTTTCACTTCAATTTTTCAGATCAAATTTTATCTATAATTATTAAAATATTATCTTAAAGAAGTGAGATGGATCATTAACGAAAACTAACTAGCTTGTGGGAATTTGAAATAAGAAAATCCATCTAGGAAGTGATTCGTTATTCATCTCAGTACAATATTTCAAAATTATGGAAAGTACGGAATTTTAATACTTGTGTAAAATAGAGTGCATAAAAGAAACATATATGGTGTTTTAAACTCATGAATATTCATATTTTAATAAATTTGGTAAACTATTCAGTACTTGTGTTTTCAATTACAGCATACCATTAAATCTCATGTATGTGTAAGTTAAGGTGTTTAATGCTCAATAAATTTAAATGGATACTCTTGATTTTATAGTGTTTTGTTTCATAATTAGTTTTTGATTTAAAAAGTTTAGTGTATTGAATGTAAGCAAACTGTGTTAATTACAATTACATCTATTTCATTTGAAATAACATTGAGAATTTTGATTGTATATCATAGTCATTTTCTTTGCACTATAAAAGTATGAATGAAATCTATTCAAGATTATGAAAAATGTTTTAGAAATTCAAAATTGCAATGATACATATCTTACTCTTTTAATGTAGATTCCGGTTCTAACAAACTATATGTATGATATAAGTCTGAGGCTCGGATCTTGTCAAAATAAATTGACTGGCATTTATAAACCATAATGTAGTTAAATATTTTTTAAATTACTCAATTGTGAAATGCTTATTCAATTTTAAAAGAAAATTTGCACATGAAGACTTATCTTGCTGAGTAGATATACTTTAACAATTTTAAATAGTAAAATATGAAATCTATATAATGTATAAGATTTAATATATATATTTAATAATTGTAATTATGAGCATACTGAAATATTGATCACTATCAGGCACGTGCTTATTAAAAAATAATAAAATTATTAAAATATTCAACTGAAAAACTGAGGATAAAATTAGAAATCTCAAAAGCTTATGCATTTAATCATTCTGATGATTGAAGAATGAATTTGTAAATGTCACTTCCATTTGTGCTTCACATTTTCTCATTATGAAAAAAATAGGAGAAATTTAATGTTAACACTTAAAAAAAGGTTTTACTGAAAAGAATATTTAAAATATGTATTAATATAAATTCTAATAACATGTTCAATATTTAATTAACAAACGCAGGAAAAAATTACTGTTTTTTACAATAATATTCTATTCAAAAGTTTAACAAAATTCTATTTAATAGTCACATCAGAATAGAATATTATTCAGTACCAAAAAATTAGTTACTTCTTGATATTTAAATTAAACAAATAACACAAAAAGGAATATTATCTAACGTCAAACTTAAATATTATTTAACGTCGAAATTGAATGTTTCTTAATATTTAAATACAATGTCAAATAACATTGTCATGGAATATTATTTAACTTTGAAATGGAAAACCTTTCGACCTTCAAATACACTGTCAAATAACATTTTCGCGGAATATTATTTAATGTCGAAATGGAATATCAAATAATATAATATAAAACAATATTATTTAATATTGAAATACAATATTATATAATATTATCTAGGTGGAGTCATTTTAATATTATATACTATTGTCAGACAATATTTTATAATATTTATTTACAATATTGGCCGATTAACATTTGCTACTTGGATGAAATTATTTATATTGTAAATTTGAAGTAATTGTGTTGAGCTTAATAACTTATTTTCATAATTTGTGTTGTTGATTAACAGAATTATTAATGAATTTAGAATTGAGTTCTGTGTTCCATTTTCAAAATGTTTAATATCGAGAATAAAATTGATTTGCAAGTTGCGGCAACAGAGTTAAGAGAGGTCCTTACTGATAAAATGACAATTGTAGAGTTAATGAACATTATAACGAATTATGTCACATTTAAAAATGAGCCCGAATATGTAGTTGATCTCCTAAAATTTATAAAAGAGAACCGTTTATTAGAACTAGAGACAATGGAGAAAAACACAATTTTATGATATGACATCATCAGCGGGATGTACTCTAATCCAGTAGACGTCTCATTTTGGTCCAGTTTAGATCCATGGCACATCAAATATCCACCCATTTTACATCCACTGTACGTCTACGAAACGTTGTTATTGGATGGTTCATGAACGAAATTTGGATGTATTCATACGCATTGCTCTATACTAGGTAGTTTTATGGATGTATTCTTTGGATTCTTTGGACTCTTTTGGATTGCATGGGTCTCTCTAGGGAGGATCTATTTAGCAATCCTCTTTTAGTCTTCGACTTCCTTACAGTCAACGAACTCGTGGATCTAGTCTCGACTCCGTCAGACATGGAGGATAAGCAACAACAACAACATGGATGTATTCTAGATGTGTGAAAATATTGAAGTAATCCCTCATCTAACTTAGTGGCTAATATATTTTTGTCCATTAGACAATGAGAAATTTTTTAAATTAGCTTGTTACTTATGAAATTGCTTTTGCATCACATTTTTCTTAATTTTCAGTCAAATATCCTAGATTTTTGACTGATTTATTGTTCAAGTTTAGTTAATGTAATAAAATTCTCACAATCGACAAATTAGTATTATTCTTATGCTCATTATATTATAGTTAACTATTTGAAAATTTAGTTTCTTATTGTTAAAAATAAAACGATTTTTTTCTTTGTAAAAGTTGAAATTACTTCTAAGAAGTTTCCAGTGAATGCATAAATATATGAATTATTATTATAACTGGAGGTTAACTATAAAATTGCCAAGGATATTTTTACTTATAGAGCAGTGTTTCTCAACCTGTGGGGCATGCCCCCCAGGGGAGCGCTTGCACACTAATGGGGAGCGAGAGCATATCCAAGAGAAAATGTTACTTAAAAAAATTGAATAAATGACTGAAAGGAAAGAACACACACATACAATCATACAATACAACATACATTTCAACATATTTAATAATTAACTTATTAAATTAAAACTACTTCCTAAATTATAAACAAATTTAATAATTATTAGTGACTTCCTTGGACCTGGCTTTCAGAACAAAGTTTTTCGAAGGAGGGTTTAATATTAGAAATCGACACTCACAGTTCTTTTTCTATTCTTAGCTAAGATTTATATTTTGTCTTCAAAGAAGCCATAGCAGAAAATCAAGTTTAACAAAGGTAAGAAGTTGAAAATGGTAGTGAAATGCGAAATGCCCTTGTGTTTAGGGCAGAAAACTCATCATCCACTCCTGGTCAAAATTCAAAGAGTGATTTATTACTCAATTGTCTTTTTGTTTCGCCGCTTGCCATGAAGTCTATTAAGGTTTCTTCCCATTCAATTGAGAGTCCTTCGGGAGTATTTTGAAATGAATCCCTCACCCACTTGTAACTAACAAAACTAATTTTGCACCTATGTTGTGTCATAGAATATTAATAGACAATTATTAAGTATTTAAATATAATCACAAATATTGATATTTATCTAATTTCTTGTTTTTAGCAAATCTGATCCGAGTATTAAATATTCACAATATTTTATAATGAAAACATTTCAGAAAAGATAAACAAATATACCTTATCATTATTTTCTTCCTAACATCATTTATTATTCAACACAATTTCGATTTCATAAAGGTTATTTAATAAATCAACAATCAATTATAACAAAGGAATTAAATATATACGTTTATAGAAGTACTCAATATTCTCTTTTTTTAAGTAGGGATAAGTGACTACCATAAAAATATTATTCCCAACCAAAAATTTAATACAAAATATGAATTATAAATATATTTCCGTATTTTATTTTCCTAAATTTTAATACAAAACTAAGATTAAATTAATATACCAGCACTACCGATAGAAAAGGTACTCACCCCTATTTTTCATCTGTTTTATTGGTAATCCTACAAGATCCCAGTTAGAATTCACAAAGCACTGGATTTTTCGTAATCCGAAAAGCTGCCACCAATCTTCACGTCTGTTCTGACGCTGAGTTAAATTTCCACAGTGAATTTATCACACAACATATCAGCAATCAATTTGTTATTATCATCTATGATTAAATATAACACAACATTATTTTACAGGAACATTTTGTAGTAGGAACACCTAAATTACATTCTCAACAAGGCCGTTCTAAATCACTATCAAATCCAGCCGAACATCCCGCTATTCTCTATCTTTTTTTAAAAAAACTCATATTTCTGTCTCCACAACGCCATCTCAAGTCGTCGAAATCATTACAGTATGTTTATAACTTCTAGAAAATTAAATTTGAAGAGGTTACTGAATGGTTAAATACTTCAATAAGCTTATTAATTATAAGGATCAACACAAAACTTCTGCCCACCTCCTTTCTGGGAGCAATAAAAAGCGCTTAAAAGAACATAATCCTTTTTCAAAAGCTTATAATATGGGCTTGTTTTCTTTCGTAGTGGAATCACTTTTTTGAGGCCTTTCCCCTACTTTCAGTTGCACTCTGATCGAATTCATTTTCATTTTTTTGACTGAAGTGAGTAAAATATCTAATATATCAGATTTTTTTATGCAGATGGTTCTTGAGACATTTAATAGCATCAATCATTCAACATTAAATATTTATACTAATGTCAACAAGGGTGATGGTAGTATTTCTAGGAGCGATGTGCATACTGAGTCATCTGACGGTACATTAGACATAAGAATTAAAAATGCTAACAATAGTTCAGTTTTTAGATCGGAACTTATAGCTATGTATGAGGGATTGAACTATATAGACATGACCTCTTAATTTGCTTTCAGAGACATCTGGATACTGACAGACATTCGTGCCTCTATACAGTACATCTCTCATTGGATGACCACTGGGGATAAGACAAGTTTGAATATTTTAGATCTTGCGATACGATTTTCTACTAAGCACTTTATACATTTAAATGATTCCTTCCGAAGTTGGATTGAGTTGTAATGAAATTGCAAATATCTTGGCTAAGTCTGTCACTGCGATAACTTGCAGGGCAACGCTATTCTATCTTTTTCTCGGAAATTCCTACTATTATAAAGATGGAATTTAAAACGCAATTTGGAGAGGTCCTCCTACGAATCTCGGTACTTTGGGGAAAATCATCGTTTGGAGAATTCTATTTTATTTTTAGACTTAATAGTGATTTTTTGTCTTTCGTTGCTAGTTTAGCTTATTTACCCTATCTGGATTTGAAAGAACAATAGAAAATTTACAATTAACCTTTTCGTCCCGGCGGTACAATTGTTGTACCACGAAAGTGAGTGTCTCAGAAGACTGCTGTTGTACAACTGTTGTACCATGGATTTTTTTCCCCTTTCAAGTGCCTGACTTTTTCCCGCTAAAATTTCTTCGGGCAGTTGAGGGCGATTTAATTGCTGCTCTTTTGTGTATGAAAGTCGTAAAAATTGGGGACTTGTTTGAGCGGCGAATATTGGCGAAAAACGGTTTTATTGGTTCCTCTTTTTAAAAAGGAAGTATATTCATCCTCACTTTAGCAAATTTTTTCATTGTAATCAGTTACTTTTTTGTCGCTAGAAAAAATGTTTTTGATCGCTTCACGTTGTAAAAGGTTGACTGATGAAGAAATTAAAAATTTATTGGAAGAATTAGAAGAAGAAAATTTTGCAGACAGTGATTCTGATTGCTGTGATGAATCTGAATGCAAGGGTATTATTTTTTGACGGCAATAATGATGCAAATTCCTCTGTATCATTTGATTTTGATTGACGTAAGGCTAAAGCAGATGATAATCCCATCATTTTTAAATTTAAGGGGATTTAAGTATTTCTGAGCCAAAACAAAGGATTTAGTTGAGGAACACGAATTTTTTTATTTATTTTTTCAGAAGAAATTTTAAACTTTATTGCAGATGAAACAAATAGATATGCTTCCTTAATATTAGAATTACATCCGGGAATTAATAAAAGAAAGCATGGGACAAAGTGGTCTAATATTGATGCACCAGAATTAAAAAAAAAAAACTCTTAGGACTTATCTTTATCTATACGACCCATTAAAAGAATAACATCAAAGATTATTGGTCGACAGATGAATTGATTGAAACTCCTGTTTTTAGAAAAATTATGTCCCATGATAGATTTTTAATGTATTGAGAGTTTTACATTTTACAGACAATAAGAATAAACCAAAACTTGATGAAGAATATGACAGATTGTGGAAATTATATGAACGATTTTTGATGTTTTTAAAATAAATCTTTTAAGGAGCACTATCATCCGTCTGAAGAACTTGTAGTTGATAAGTCATTATGAAATTCAAAGGAAGAGTGATATTCAAACAATATATTCCTAAAAAAAGAAAACAGTGGGGAATTAAACTTTATAAATTAGCAGACAAATATAGCTATTCTTTTCATATGGAAGTGTATTTAGGTAAAGACAGAAATAAAATGCTGAATAATGTAATTTCTGCTTCCCATAATGTGGTATCAAAATTAACGAATTCCATTAAGAATAAAGACCATAAATTATGTATGGATAAATTTTTTTTTCTTCAACGGAACTTTTCTGCGATCTGCTAGAAAAGAAAATCAATTGACATTTATAATCCCTATAAACATGACTATTCTTGGTCTAACCCTGACCAAAATTGCTGGTTTAGAGATTGATATTTTATCAGTTAAGATAAGAAAATCTTAATGTAATATTAGTTTTTCATAATAATATACACATGAAAAAGTATGCGTTAGGAAAATCCCAATTCAAAGATTTACTAGTCTTAGAAACATTTTCATTAAAAAACTGTATTTATTGTAATATAAGAGCTTTTTTTTCATACTCTGGATTTTTATATGAACTAATGAAATAAATTTTTTACAAAGAAATAATTTTGATTTAGTGTTAAAAATTTGCTCTTCAAGGGGAAATATATTTTATTCGATGTTGCTCATTGTTGAATAATGAATACTAAACTTCTCATTTTTCTGACGTGCAAGAATATCGGAATTGATGCTAGACATCTTTCTTGATTTCTTCCTTTCGAAGTATTGTTTATGGAAAATATTCCAGGGCCACATTGTATTTTTTATTCTCACAACAAAAACATGAAGGTAGAAATAAAATAAATATAAAAATGAAAATACTTCCAATCATAAATTGAGATGCGGTAGATATTTAAAAATGTTGCCTTTTAGTTGTGTCAGTCATCTACGAAGTTTTAATTTCTGTATAAAATTAAACTAATCACGATTTTGGTTTTTTTAAAAATAATTTAATAAGCATAGTTTCATAAAAGCTTAAAACACTCTGAAGATAAGAATTTATTCTCAATATAAAGCTAATATTTTCTTGCTAATGTTTTGGTAAGAATTTTATAAAAATATTTTCTGAGACGAATACGAGTATATTTTGGAATGTACTATTTGAATGAACATTTTCAAATTCTCAGTCATTGAGAAATGAGCCGAATATTACTATTTATTGTATAACAAATGTTATTTTATTAAACAATCAACCTGAATGCTACATATAAAGGAGAAACTCAAGACTCGTCTGGCTACATTTATTGTGCAAAACGTTTCTTACTTAGTTACAGTAACACGCAGAAAGGAAAATTCAATTTTCAAGCTTTTTCCTTAAAAGTGAAAGATAAAAAAGCATATATTTTAATCCATTCAATATAGAAATTTGTCATAAATAAAATTACTTAAATGAAAAGAAAACTGGAATCATTACTGTATTTAACACACAGATTACCTTTAATCTTTTTCAAACGCAACTTTGGCAGTTTGCTTGTACATACTCATAAAAGAAAATATTTGTTCAAAATATCTTTATTTATTAATTAATTTATTATATTAATATTTGGTAGGCTGCTTTTATGAATGTTTTTGAAATATTTAGTTAGTTTATTGCTTATCATTTTTATTATAACTTATTGCAAATTCATGACTTTAAAGAAGTTTGTAATTATTTTAAACAATTATTTCAGAAAATTCTCTGTAATAAATTAATATCCGCCAAATAGTTTTTGAAACAGACTAGATTTGTTTCACAAATGCATGTATATAATCTTAAAATTCTTATAACATTTCTTAATGTGGTATGTAAAACAATGAATAGAAAAAATCAATAGCTTGTCGATAAGTATAATATTTATGGTAACCACATTTACATTTTCATGAGAATTACGGCAGACCTAGCGCGGCGTATCTCCCTCAAAAGATAAAGATTCGTCATGGTGAAAACTTCAGCACTTAAATGGGGTGAAAATGACCCTCTCCTTTCGGTCAAGGGGGTAGGAAATGTCACATTCTCGCGCCGTCCTAGGAGCAGATTTTTGAAACAGGAACGCTGGACTCAAAAGGTTACAGAAAATCAAAACATTCAGATGAGTGGTACTTTTTTGACAAAGTAAAATATTGATAAAAAATATTAGAAAAGTTAAAAGAAAAAAATATGCATTTTAAAATTGCACAAATAAAAATTTATAAAAAAAATATTAATATTTCACATTGCGAAACTTTGTCGTGAAATGTTTTAAAGATATATTAAATTTTTTTATCTGAATATAAGAATTACTCTACCGGTCTTTTTAACTGGATGTAGAATGAAATAGCTATGCTTACCCAACTGCTTGAAATAATAGGCGTATACAGTTAGGATGATTCTTTATGCTATGGGTTGTGCCCAGACCACGCCTAAAAAACCGTTCTAAGATCAGAAGAGAGATATAAGTACATCCACTTTCAAAATTGAAAGAGTATGTTTGCAACTTCTAGAAAATTATATTTGAAAAGGTTACTGCGTGATTTAATGCTTCAATTAGCTTATTAATTATAAGGATCGTTTATAAGAAACGTCGTTTTAGGAGTTTTTTTGGTTAAATATAAACTATCATGTAATTTAGATATTTTGCGTGGAATATATTTGAGTACAATTAAATTCTTGGGTTTAACATAAAGGAAAATGCTTGAAAAGTCTGTCACACTATTTATGTATCTAAAAGGGGCAAATTTTAAATTTGCTTACATTATATTTTTAACAAAAACTATTGTAGCAAAAAATTAATTAACAATTTAAAATGCTTTAAAATATTGAAAGCTCCTAAAATATTTTCTACAAAGCTGTATGAAGTACAAAAATTCGGACTTATATAAACACAATATTTGCGAAATAAATCTGTGTTTTCTTTCATAAACTTGAAACAATTATAATATTCTTTGATAATAAACACAAATTATGAAATACTAAATAGCCTACTAATTTCAAACTTTAATTCTATTCCATATTATTGGAATTATTTTTAATTATTTGGAATATTTTTTATAATTAAACAATTCATTTACTTTTATTCTTATTAATTGTTTATGAAAAATAAAGACATTTTAAGGAATTTTTATTATAACCAATTTGTAAATAACTGTAACATAAAACTGGTATGTGAAGTAAAGTCATTCTGTTTCATATAGTTTTAGAAATAAAATTTAATATATTTTAAATTAACAAATCACAGATATTTTTTGTAAGAGGGTATTATGTGAACAATATTGGAGATAAATTTATTTTTCAGAAATGGCAAACATATTCTCGGCACTGATGTTATACATGGAAATTATTTTAAATGGGAATATATATGTAATACAATTTAATTAAAAAATAATGTGGACTTTCACAAATAATTTTTGAGCGTATTTTAGAAGGGCAAAAATAAATTTTTAACAAATATATCATATTTGCTATTATAGCTGATTAATAGAAAAATATTTTGTAATTGATAAAATATTTCATTTTTTAAGGTTTCATTCTTATTTGAGTTAATAAGTCTGATATTCATGAATATCATACATTTCAAACATTGGTGTTTTTTCAAAATTTTTTCTTTTACTTTCAGACAAAAGAGAACACTTTATGCCATGGTATTAAGTATAAGTGTCAGCATAAAATAAAATTAATAGAAGGAAGGCACATACAAATTATTGTCAAAATTCAAAATTATATTTGGGAATTTTTTTTATTTTAAATTATACATTAATTATAAATTATACTTGAAATACTAACAAAAAGGAATTTAACCAAAGCATTTTCCCATTAGCAGTCAATTTGTATTTCAATTTCAAAGAAAAAAAAAGGATTAGAAGAGGGAAATATAGTTAAAGGTAGTACATATAGTACCAATACCTAAAAAATTCGTGTATTTGCATACTTAGTTTCTTATTCTTCAACCAGTGGCTGCCAAATATGCAAGAAACGATGTCTAAATTTTAGATATTATTGATTGTACAAGATATTTTGTATGTGTTCAATTAAATATACAATAAATAATTTGAGGCAAATCGTTAATTTAAAAAAAGTGGAATAACATAGATGTTAAATGTGTCGAATTATTTTGGAAGTATGTCATTACTATATCACACAACCCCTTACATATTCTCGATATTTTGAACAAAAGTTATTTGAAATTTATTTGTATTTACTATTTGCATTGTAATTTCTGAAAACTAAATAACAAATTAAGGTCGTCTTAGTATTTAGAATGATATAATGAGCTCGTTTAACTAAGAGTATATTTTTTAAAAAAAATATTTAAAAGCACGTTCTAAGGTAATTTGAATTTTCCCCAGTGAAGACATCTTTCAGGTCAAATACTATCATTTTATAATATTACTGTCTCATTAACGAAAACGTTAGAGATTTCCTACGGCAATTTGTATCATTTTTTCACAAATTAACTTTAAAACAGAAACTTCTATGAAAGCTCTAAAGTTAATTGTGGATCTTCCAATGAAGACCTTGAGTGTTAAATTCCATTTTTTATATGATGGCACGAAAGTATCATTGCCGTCGTATGGACAGTTTTGACTGCAATGTTACTTTTAAGCAAAACACTTACTAATTCATAAATATATATACGATTTTGACCAAAACGAAAAGTGGTATCTTACTTCTAATTGAAAGATATTTGTATAAAGTTTCAATAAGGAACGATTACTTTTATGGGCAAACCATTTATAAAATCATTCACCAATATTAAAGAAAATCAAAACATTTAGATGAGTGGTACTTTTTTTGACAAAGAAAAATATTGATAAAAAATATTAAAAAAGTTAAAAGAAAAAAATATACATTTTAAAATTGCACAAATAAAAATTTATAAAAAAAATATTAACATTTCAAATTGCGAAACTTTGTCGTGAAATGTTTTAAAGATATATAAAATTTTTTTATCTGATTATAAGAATTACTCTACCGGTCTTTTTCACTGGATGTACAATGAAATAGCTATGCTTACCCAACTGCTTGAAATAGTAGGCGTATACAGTTAGGATAATTCTCCATGCTATGGGTTGTGCCCAGACCACGCCTAAAAAACCGTTCTAAGATCAGAAGAGAGTTATAAGTACATCCACTTTCATAATTGAAGGAGTATGTTTGCAACTTCTAGAAAATTATATTTGAAAAGGTTACTGCGTGGTTAAATGCTTCAATTAGCTTATTAATTATAAGGATTGTTTATAAGGAACGTCGTTTTAGGAGTTTTTTGGTTAAATATAAACTATCATGTAATTTAGATATTTTGCGTGGAATATGTGTGAGTACAATTAAATTCTTGGGTGTAACATAAAGAAAAATGCTTGAAAAGTCTGTCAAACTATTTATGTATCTAATAGGGGCAAATTTTATATTTGCTTACATTATATTTTTAACTAAAACTATTGTAACACAAAATTAATTAACAATTTAAAATGCTTTAAAATATTGAAATCTCCTAAAATATTTTCTACAAAACTGTATCAAGTACAAAAATTCGGACTTATAAATCTGTCTTTTCTTTCATTAACTTGAAACAATTATAATATTCTTTGATAATAAACACAAACTATGAAATTCTAAATAGCCTACTAATTTCAAACTTTAATTCTATTCCATATTATTGGAATTATTTTTAATTATTTGGAATATTTTTTTATAATTAAACAATTCATTTACTTTTATTGTTATTAATTGTTTATGAAAAATGAAGACATTTTAAGGAATTTTTATTATAACCAATTTGTAAATAACTGTAACATAAAACTGGTAAGTGAAGTTAAGTCATTCTGTTTCATATAGTTTTAGAAATAAAATTTAATATATTTTAAATTAACAATTCGCAGATATTTTTTGTAAGAAGGTTTTATGTGAACAATATTGGAGATACATTTCAATTTCAGAAATGGCAAACATATTTTCGGCACTGATGTTATACATGGAAATTATTTTAAATGGGAATATATATGTATTACAATTTAATTAAAAAAAGAATGTGGATTTTAAAAAGTAATTTTTGAGCGTATTTTAGAAGGGCAAAAATAAATTTTTAACAAATATATCATATTTGCAATTATAGCTGATTAATAGAATAATATTTTGTAATTGATAAAATATTTCATTTTTTAAGGTTTCATTGATGAATTTATTTGAGTTTATAGGTCTGATATTCATGAATGTCATACATTTCAAACATTGGAGTTTTTTCAAAATTTCTTCTTTTACTTTCAGACAAAAGAGAAGTCTTTATGCCATGGTATTAAGTATGTAAGTGTCAGCAGAAAATAAAATTAATAGAAGGAAGGCACATACAAATTATTGTAAAAATTCAAAATTATATTTGGGAATTTTTTTTATTTTAAATTATACATTAATTATAAATTATACTTGAAATGCTAACAAAAAGGAATTTAACCAAAACATTTTCCCATTGGCAGTCAATTTGTATTTCAATTTCAAAGAAAAAAAAGGATTAGAAGAGGGAAATATAGTTAAAGGTAGTACATATAGTACCAATACCTAAAAAATTCGAGTATTTGCATACTTAGTTTCTTATTCTTCAACCAGTGGCTGCCAAATATGCAAGAAACGATGTCTAAATTTTAGATATTATTGATTGTACAAGATATTTTGTATGTGTTCAATTAAATATACAATAAATAATTTGAGGCAAATCATTAATTTAAAAAAGTGGAATAACATAGATGTTAAATGTGTCGAATTATTTTGGAAGTATGTCATTACTATATCACACAACCCCTTACACATTCTCGATATTTTGATCAAAAGTTATTTGAAATTTATTTGTATTTACTATTTGCATTGTAATTTCTGAAAACTAAATAAGAAATTAAGGTCGTCTTAGTATTTAGAATGAAGTAATGAGCTCGTTTAACTAAGAGTATATTTTTTAAAAAAAATATTTAAAAGCACGTTCTAAGGTAATTTGAATTTTCCCCAGTGAAGACATCTTTCAGGTCAAATACTATCATTTTATAATATTACTGTCTCATTAACGAAAACGTTAGAGTTTTCCTACGGCAATTTGTATCATTTTTTCACAAATTAACTTTAAAACAGAAACTTCTATGAAAGCTCTAAAGTTAATTGTTGATCTTCCAATAAAGATTTTGAGTGTTAAATTCCATTTTTTATAGGATGGCACGAAAGTATCATTGCCGTCATATGGACAGTTTTGACTGCAATGTTACTTTAGTGCAAAAACATTTACTAATCATAAATATGTATACGATTTTGACCAAAAGAAAAAGTGGTAGTTAACTTCTAATTGAAAGATATTTGTATAAAGTTTCAATAAGGAAAGATTACTTTTATGGCAAACCATTTATAAAATTATTCACCAATATTAAAGAAAATCAAAACATTTAGATGAGTGGTACTTTTTTTGACAAAGTAAAATATTGATAAAAAATATTAGAAAAGTTAAAAGAAAAAATATGCGTTTTAAAATTGCACAAATAAAAATTTATAAAAAAAATATTAACATTTCAAATTGCGAAACTTTGTCGTGAAATGTTTTAAAGATATATTAAATTTTTTTATCTGATTTTAAGAATTACTCTACCGGTCTTTTTCACTGGATGTACAATGAAATAGCTATGCTTACCCAACTGCTTGAAATAGTAGGCGTATACAGTTAGGATAATTCTCCATGTTATGGGTTGTGCCCAGACCACGCTTAAAAAACCGTTCTAAGATCAGAAGAGAGATATAAGTACATCCACTTTCATAATTGAAAGAGTATGTTTGCAACTTCTAGAAAATTATATTTGAAAAGGTTACTGCGTGGTTAAATGCTTCAATTAGCTTATTAATTATAAGGATCGTTTATAAGGAACGTCGTTTTAGGAGTTTTTTTGGTTAAATTTAAACTATCATGTAATTTAGATATTTTGCGTGGAATATGTGTGAGTACAATTAAATTCTTGGGTGTAACATAAAGAAAAATGCTTGAAAAGTCTGTCACACTATTTATGTATCTAATAGGGGCAAATTTTAAATTTGCTTACATTATATTTTTAATTAAAACTATTGTAACACACAATTAATTGACAATTTAAAATGCTTTAAAATATTGAAATCTCCTAAAATATTTTCTACAAAGCTGTATCAAGTACAAAAATTCGGACTTATATGAACACAATATTTGCGAAATAAATCTGTCTTTTCTTTCATAAACTTGAAACAATTATAATATTCTTTGTCAATAAACACAAACTATGAAATACTAAATAGCCTACTAATTTCAAACTTTAATTCTATTCCATATTATTGGAATTATTTTTAATTATTTGGAATATTTTTCATAATTAAACAATTCATTTCCTTTTATTCTTATTAATTGTTTATGAAAAATGAAGACATTTTAAGGAATTTTTATTATAACCAATTTGTAAATAACTGTAACATAAAACTGGTAAGTGAAGTTAAGTCATTCTGTTTGATATAGTTTTAGAAATAAAATTTAATATACAGGGTGATTATAAAAAAACTTTGCCAACATCTGCACTTCTAGCGTCCATTCTATTTAACCGATCAAGATGATATTTCAAGTATAGTTCTTTTGAGATATGCGCTCGAGATTCTGTGAATGGCAACAAAGTGGCCCTCGCGGTTACAGTTATAGCGACAGAAACTCGAAATTTTCGAATGGCAACGTCTACTTTTTACCATCGCAAAATGTTCAGCACATGCGAAAACCCTAAATAGCGTTGAAACGGTACCGATATGTCTAAAAACGGACGTGTTCTGCAAACACAAAAAGAGTTCTGAAAACCGGCCAATAAAACACGATCTGGGCGCACGCAATAAATTTGCATGTGACAGAGTCAAGAAACCAATCACAGAACGCCGGTCGCCAGATATTCAGCGTAGGAAACCTATAAAATACCAAGCGGGTATGCGAAGTCGTCATTCGGGAACTCGCACATGCCGACGATATGAGTCTTCCTAGGAAAGTTCGCGGTGAATTGATCAAACTCTATTACCAAAATGGGATGAATGCTGCGGAAGCCTTGCGTGTGTATCGCCGCAATCATCGACAACGACGCGGACCATGTACTCTGCAGGCTCTGCGTGATTTAGTGCGGGAATTCGAAGATACAGGCTGCACCTGTGACAAACAGCGCTCCGGACGACCAACTGTTTCTGAGGACGTTGTCATGGAAGTGCACAATACAGTGACTGCAGGACACACAGAAACCGCAAGAGGCATAGCGCGCGTGTTGGATATTCCGAACTCAACGGTCCGCAAGCTCTTGCGCTCGGTGCTTCACATGTTTCCCTATCGTTTCCAGCGCGTCCAGATGTTGGAGCCGGGTGACCCACAACAACGTTTGGACTTCGCAAATGCATTTTTGTTACGATATGATGCGGATAACGACTGGCCACTTCGCATACTATGAACGGACGAGGCGCATTTCACCTTAAATGGCAGCATTAACACAAAGAATTGTGTGCACTGGGGAGAGACGAATCCTCATGCTGTGGCGCCAGTACCATTATTTGACGCCAAAGTGACTGCGTGGTGCGGCATTACAGCTACATTTGTTCTGGGCCCGTTCTTCTTTGAGGAAACGACCCCGACTGGCCCTGCAACATGTTCTGTAACGGGCCCTCGGTATGCAGCCATGCTGAAAAATTATGTCTTACCGGAGTTGCGTCGGCTGAATGCACTCAATGACATTGTTTGGATGCAAGATGGCGCACCTCCACATATAGCGAGGTCAGTTAAAAGGCTCCTGGATCAGCATTTTGGTGATCGCATCACCTCACGCTATTATCCTTTTCCGTGGCCTGCGCGATCCCCAGATCTGACGTTTATGGATTTCTGGTTTTGGGGCTATCTCAAATCCAGAGTTTATCTTTGCAATCCTCAAACATTGTCGGACTTAAAGGATTCTATACGGAGTGAGATTGGAAACATCCCTCGTCCCATGTTGCGTGCAGCGACATTGTCCACCGTCTCCCTCATGCAATGCGTAATTGCCTGTGATGGCACTCATGTGGAAAATGTTTGAAATTAATAAAGATTTTTTTTCTCCATGTGTTCTCATCATTGACCAGTGTCTTGTCTCTGTCGTATGCATTATTCCTCCGTGCGCCTTGAAGAACTGTTTGTATGTGTATAGCACGTCGGTTTTCGGACATATCTGTACCGTTTCAACGCTATTTAGGGTTTTCGCATGTGCTGAACATTTTGCGATGGTAAAAAGTAGGCGTTGCTATTCGAAAATTTCGAGTTTCTGTCACTATAACTGTAACCGCGAGGGCCACTGTGTTGCCATTTACAGAATCTCGAGCGCATATCTCAAAAGAACTATATTGGAAGTATCATCTTGATCGGTTAAATAGAATGGACGCTAGAAGTGCAGATGTTGGCAAAGTTTTTTTATAATCACCCTGTATTTTAAATTAACAATTCGCAGATATTTTTTGTAAGAAGGTATTATGTGAACAATATTTTAGATACATTTCAATTTCAGAAATGGCAAACATATTTTCGGCACTGATGTTATACATGGAAATTATTTTAAATGGGAATGTATATGTATTACAATTTAATTAAGAAAAGAATGTGGATTTTAAAAAGTAATTTTTGAGCGTATTTTAGAAGGGCAAAAATAACTTTTTAACAAATATATCATATTTGCAATTATAGCTGATTAATAGAATAATATTTTGTAATTGATAAAATATTTCATTTTTTAAGGTTTCATTGATGAATTTATTTGAGTTTATAGGTCTGATATTCATGAATGTCATACATTTCAAACATTGGAGTTTTTTCAAAATTTCTTCTTTTACTTTCAGACAAAAGAGAAGTCTTTATGCCATGGTATTAAGTATGTAAGTGTCAGCAGAAAATAAAATTAATAGAAGGAAGGCACATACAAATTATTGTAAAAATTCAAAATTATATTTGGGAATTTTTTTATTTTAAATTATACATTAATTATAAATTATACTTGAAATGCTAACAAAAAGGAATTTAACCAAAACATTTTCCCATTGGCAATCAATTTGTATTTCAATTTCAAAGAAAAAAAAAGGATTAGAAGAGGGAAATATAGTTAAAGGTAGTACATATAGTACCAATACCTAAAAAATTCGAGTATTTGCATACTTAGTTTCTTATTCTTCAACCAGTGGCTGCCAAATATGCAAGAAACGATGTCTAAATTTTAGATATTATTGATTGTACAAGATATTTTGTATGTGTTCAATTAAATATACAATAAATAATTTGAGGCAAATCGTTAATTTAAAAAAAGTGGAATAACATAGATGTTAAATATGTCGAATTATTTTGGAAGTATGTCATTACTATATCACACAACCCCTTACACATTCTCGATATTTTGATCAAAAGTTATTTGAAATTTATTTGTATTTACTATTTGCATTGTAATTTCTGAAAACTAAATAAGAAATTAAGGTCGTCTTAGTATTTAGAATGAAGTAATGAGCTCGTTTAACTAAGAGTATATTTTTTAAAAAAATATTTAAAAGCACGTTCTAAGGTAATTTGAATTTTCCCCAGTGAAGACATCTTTCAGGTCAAATAATATCATTTTATAATATTACTGTCTCATTATCGAAAACGTTAGAGTTTTCCTACGGCAATTTGTATCATTTTTTCACAAATTAACTTTAAAACAGAAACTTCTATGAAAGCTCTAAAGTTAAATGTGGATCTTCCAATGAAGATTTTGAGTGTTACATTCCATTTTTTATAGGATGGCACGAAAGTATCATTGCCGTCATATGGACAGTTTTGACTGCAATGTTACTTTAGTGCAAAAACATTTACTAATCATAAATATGTATACGATTTTGACCAAAAGAAAAAGTGGTAGTTTACTTCTAATTGAAAGATATTTGTATAAAGTTTCAATAAGGAAAGATTACTTTTATGGCCAAACCATTTATAAAATCATTCACCAATATTAAAGAAAATCAAAACATTTAGATGAGTGGTACTTTTTTTGACAAAGTAAAATATTGATAAAAAATATTAGAAAAGTTAAAAGAAAAAAATATGCATTTTAAAATTGCACAAATAAAAATTTATAAAAAAAATATTAACATTTCAAATTGCGAAACTTTGTCGTGAAATGTTTTAAAGATATATTAAATTTTTTTATCTGATTTTAAGAATTACTCTACCGGTCTTTTTCACTGGATGTACAATGAAATAGCTATGCTTACCCAACTGCTTGAAATAGTAGGCGTATACAGTTAGGATAATTCTCCATGTTATGGGTTGTGCCCAGACCACGCTTAAAAAACCGTTCTAAGATCAGAAGAGAGATATAAGTACATCCACTTTCATAATTGAAAGAGTATGTTTGCAACTTCTAGAAAATTATATTTGAAAAGGTTACTGCGTGGTTAAATGCTTCAATTAGCTTATTAATTATAAGGATCGTTTATAAGGAACGTCGTTTTAGGAGTTTTTTGGTTAAATTTAAACTATCATGTAATTTAGATATTTTGCGTGGAATATGTGTGAGTACAATTAAATTCTTGGGTGTAACATAAAGAAAAATGCTTGAAAAGTCTGTCACACTATTTATGTATCTAGTAGGGGCAAATTTTAAATTTGCTTACATTATATTTTTAACTAAAACTATTGTAACACAAAATTAATTAACAACTTAAAATGCTTTAAAATATTGAAAGCTCCTAAAATATTTTCTACAAAACTGTATCAAGTACAAAAATTCGGACTTATATGAACACAATATTTGCGAAATAAATCTGTCTTTTCTTTCATAAACTTGAAACAATTATAATATTCTTTGGTAATAAACACAAACTATGAAATACTAAATAGCCTACTAATTTCAAACTTTAATTCTATTCCATATTATTGGAATTATTTTTAATTATTTGGAATATTTTTCATAATTAAACAAATTATTTACTTTTATTCTTATTAATTGTTTATGAAAAATGAAGACATTTTAAGGAATTTTTATTATAACCAATTTGTAAATAACTGTAACATAAAACTGGTAAGTGAAGTTAAGTCATTCTGTTTGATATAGTTTTAGAAATAAAATTTAATATACAGGGTGATTATAAAAAAACTTTGCCAACATCTGCACTTCTAGCGTCCATTCTATTTAACCGATCAAGATGATATTTCAAGTATAGTTCTTTTGAGATATGCGCTCGAGATTCTGTGAATGGCAACAAAGTGGCCCTCGCGGTTACAGTTATAGCGACAGAAACTCGAAATTTTCGAATGGCAACGTCTACTTTTTACCATCGCAAAATGTTCAGCACATGCGAAAACCCTAAATAGCGTTGAAACGGTACCGATATGTCTAAAAACGGACGTGTTCTGCAAACACAAAAAGAGTTCTGAAAACCGGCCAATAAAACACGATCTGGGCGCACGCAATAAATTTGCATGTGACAGAGTCAAGAAACCAATCACAGAACGCCGGTCGCCAGATATTCTGCGTAGGAAACCTATAAAATACCAAGCGGGTATGCGAAGTCGTCATTCGGGAACTCGCACATGCCGACGATATGAGTCTTCCTAGCAAAGTTCGCGGTGAATTGATCAAACTCTATTACCAAAATGGGATGAATGCTGCGGAAGCCTTGCGTGTGTATCGCCGCAATCATCGACAACGACGCGGACCATGTACACTGCAGGCTCTGCGTGATTTAATGCGGGAATTCGAAGATACAGGCTGCACCTGTGACAAACAGCGCTCCGGACGACCAACTGTTTCTGAGGACGTTGTCATGGAAGTGCACAATACAGTGACTGCAGGACACACAGAAACCGCAAGAGGCATAGCGCGCGTGTTGGATATTCCGAACTCAACGGTCCGCAAGCTCTTGCGCTCGGTGCTTCACATGTTTCCCTATCGTTTCCAGCGCGTCCAGATGTTGGAGCCGGGTGACCCACAACAACGTTTGGACTTCGCAAATGCATTTTTGTTACGATATGATGCGGATAACGACTGGCCACTTCGCATACTATGAACGGACGAGGCGCATTTCACCTTAAATGGCAGCATTAACACAAAGAATTGTGTGCACTGGGGAGAGACGAATCCTCATGCTGTGGCGCCAGTACCATTATTTGACGCCAAAGTGACTGCGTGGTGCGGCATTACAGCTACATTTGTTCTGGGCCCGTTCTTCTTTGAGGAAACGACCCCGACTGGCCCTGCAACATGTTCTGTAATGGGCCCTCGGTATGCAGCCATGCTGAAAAATTATGTCTTACCGGAGTTGCGTCGGCTGAATGCACTCAATGACATTGTTTGGATGCAAGATGGCGCACCTCCACATATAGCGAGGTCAGTTAAAAGGCTCCTGGATCAGCATTTTGGTGATCGCATCACCTCACGCTATTATCCTTTTCCGTGGCCTGCGCGATCCCCAGATCTGACGTTTATGGATTTCTGGTTTTGGGGCTATCTCAAATCCAGAGTTTATCTTTGCAATCCTCAAACATTGTCGGACTTAAAGGATTCTATACGGAGTGAGATAGGAAACATCCCTCGTGCCATGTTGCGTGCAGCGACATTGTCCACCGTCTCCCGCATGCAATGCGTAATTGCCTGTGATGGCACTCATGTGGAAAATGTTTGAAATTAATAAAGATTTTTTTCTCTATGTGTTCTCATCATTGAGCAGTGTCTTGTCTCTGTCGTATGCATTATTCCTCCATGCGCCTTGAAGAACTGTTTGTATGTGTATAGCACGTCGGTTTTCGGACATATCTGTACCGTTTTAACGCTATTTAGGGTTTTCGCATGTGCTGAACATTTTGCGATGGTAAAAAGTAGGCGTTGCTATTCGAAAATTTCGAGTTTCTGTCACTATAACTGTAACCGCGAGGGCCACTGTGTTGCCATTTATTGAATCTCAAGCGCATATCTCAAAAGAACTATATTTGAAGTATCATCTTGATCGGTTAAATAGAATGGACGCTAGAAGTGCAGATGTTGGCAAAGTTTTTTTATAATCACCCTGTATTTTAAATTAACAATTCGTAGATATTTTTTGTAAGAAGGTATTATGTGAACAATATTTTAGATACATTTCAATTTCAGAAATGGCAAACATATTTTCGGCACTGATGTTATACATGGAAATTATTTTAAATGGGAATTTATATGTATTACAATTTAATTAAAAAAAAGAATGTGGATTTTAAAAAGTAATTTTTGAGCGTATTTTAGAAGGGCAAAAATAAATTTTTAACAAATATATCATATTTGCAATTATAGCTGATTAATAGAATAATATTTTGTAATTGATAAAATATTTCATTTTTTAAGGTTTCATTGATGAATTTATTTGAGTTTATAGGTCTGATATTCATGAATGTCATACATTTCAAACACTGGAGTTTTTTCAAAATTTCTTCTTTTACTTTCAGACAAAAGAGAAGTCTTTATGCCATGGTATTAAGTATGTAAGTGTCAGCAGAAAATAAAATTAATAGAAGGAAGGCACATACAAATTATTGTAAAAATTCAAAATTATATTTGGGAATTTTTTTTATTTTAAATTATACATTAATTATAAATTATACTTGAAATGCTAACAAAAAGGAATTTAACCAAAACATTTTCCCATTGGCAGTCAATTTGTATTTCAATTTCAAAGAAAAAAAGGATTAGAAGAGGGAAATATAGTTAAAGGTAGTACATATAGTACCAATACCTAAAAAATTCGAGTATTTGCATACTTAGTTTCTTATTCTTCAACCAGTGGCTGCCAAATATGCAAGAAACGATGTCTAAATTTTAGATATTATTGATTGTACAAGATATTTTGTATGTGTTCAATTAAATATACAATAAATAATTTGAGGCAAATCATTAATTTAAAAAAAGTGGAATAACATAGATGTTAAATGTGTCGAATTATTTTGGAAGTATGTCATTACTATATCACACAACCCCTTACACATTCTCGATATTTTGATCAAAAGTTATTTGAAATTTATTTGTATTTACTATTTGCATTGTAATTTCTGAAAACTAAATAAGAAATTAAGGTCGTCTTAGTATTTAGAATGAAGTAATGAGCTCGTTTAACTAAGAGTATATTTTTTAAAAAAATATTTAAAAGCACGTTCTAAGGTAATTTGAATTTTCCCCAGTGAAGACATCTTTCAGGTCAAATACTATCATTTTATAATATTACTGTCTCATTAACGAAAACGTTAGAGTTTTCCTACGGCAATTTGTATCATTTTTTCACAAATTAACTTTAAAACAGAAACTTCTAAAGTTAATTTTGGATCTTCCAATGAAGATTTTGAGTGTTACATTCCATTTTTTATAGGATGGCACGAAAGTATCATTGCCGTCATATGGACAGTTTTGACTGCAATGTTACTTTAGTGCAAAAACATTTACTAATCATAAATATGTATACGATTTTGGCCAAAAGAAAAAGTGGTAGTTTACTTCTAATTGAAAGATATTTGTATAAAGTTTCAATAAGGAAAGATTATTTTTATGGCCAAACCATATAAAATCATTCACCAATATTAAAGAAAATCAAAACATTTAGATGAGTGGTACTTTTTTTGACAAAGAAAATATTGATAAAAAATATTAGAAAAGTTAAAAGAAAAAATATGCGTTTTAAAATTGCACAAATAAAAATTTATAAAAAAAATATTAACATTTCAAATTGCGAAACTTTGTCGTGAAATGTTTTAAAGATATATTAAATTTTTTTATCTGATTTTAAGAATTACTCTACCGGTCTTTTTCACTGGATGTACAATGAAATAGCTATGCTTACCGAACTGCTTGAAATAGTAGGCGTATACAGTTAGGATAATTTTCCATGTTATGGGTTGTGCCCAGACCACGCCTAAAAAACCGTTCTAAGATCAGAAGAGAGATATAAGTACATCCACTTTCATAATTGAAAGAGTATGTTTGCAACTTCTAGAAAATTATATTTGAAAAGGTTACTGCGTGGTTAAATGCTTCAATTAGCTTATTAATTATAAGGATCGTTTATAAGGAACGTCGTTTTAGGAGTTTTTTTGGTTAAATTTAAACTATCATGTAATTTAGATATTTTGCGTGGAATATGTGTGAGTACAATTAAATTCTTGGGTGTAACATAAAGAAAAATGCTTGAAAAGTCTGTCACACTATTTATGTATCTAATAAGGGCAAATTTTAAAATTGCTTACATTATATTTTTAACTAAAACTATTGTAACACAAAATTAATTAACAATTTAAAATGCTTTAAAATATTGAAAGCTCCTAAAATATTTTCTACAAAACTGTATCAAGTACAAAAATTCGAACTTATAAATCTGTCTTTTCTTTCATTAACTTGAAACAATTATAATATTCTTTGACAATAAACACAAACTATGAAATACTAAATAGCCTACTAAATTCAAACTTTAATTCTATTCCATATTGTTGGAATTATTTTTAATTATTTGGAATATTTTTCATAATTAAACAATTCATTTACTTTTATTCTTATTAATTGTTTATGAAAAATGAAGACATTTTAAGGAATTTTTATTATAACCAATTTGTAAATAACTGTAACATAAAACTGGTAAGTGAAGTTAAGTCATTCTGTTTCATATAGTTTTAGAAATAAAATTTAATATATTTTAAATTAACAATTCAAACATACAAATTACTGTCAAAATTCAAAATTATATTTGGGAATTTTTTTATTTTAAATTATACATTAATTATAAATTATACTTGAAATGCTAACAGAAAGGAATTTAACCAAAACATTTTCCCATTGGCAGTCAATTTGTATTTCAATTTCAAAGAAAAAAAAGGATAAGAAGAGGGAAATATAGTTAAAGGTAGTACATATAGTACCAATACCTAAAAAAATCGATTATTTGCATATTTAGTTTCTTATTCTTCAACCAGTGGTTCCCAAACATGCAAGAAATGATGCCTAGATTTTAGATATTATTGATTGTACAAGATATTTTGTATGTGTTCAATTAAATATAAAATAAATAATTTGAGGCAAACCGTTAATTTAAAAAAGTGCAATAAAATAGATGTTAAATTTGTCGAATTATTTTGGGCGTATGTCATTACTCAATCACACTACCCCTTACACATATTCGAAATTTTGATCAAAAGTTATTTGAAATTTATCTGTATTTACTTTTTGCATTGTAATTTCCGAAAACTAAATAACAAATTAAGGTCGTCTTAGAATTTAGAATGAAGTAATGAGCTCGTTTATCTAAGAAAATATTTTAAAAATAAAATATTTAACAGCACGTTCTAAGGTAATGGGAATTTTCCCAATGAAGACATATTGCAGGACATATATTTTTATCTTATATTACTGTCTCATTAACGAAAACGTTAGAGTTTTCTTAGAGCAATTTCTTTCATTTTTTCCCAAATAAACTTTAAAACAGAAATTTATATGAAAGCTCTAAAGTTAATTGTGGATATATCCCTATGCAGATATTGAGTGTTAAATTCTATTTTTTAATGATGGCACTAAGGTCACATTACCGTCATATGGACTGTTTTGACTGTAATGTTACTGTAGTGTAAAGACATTGACTAATCATAAATATATATACGATTTTGACCAAAAGAAAAAGTTGTAGTTTTCTTCGAATTGAAAGTTGTTTGTATAATGTTTAAATTTGGAAACGTTACTTTTATAAAATACCATTTATAATATCATTCATCAAGTTTAAAGAAATTTAAAATATTCAGATGAGTGGTATTTTTTTTACAAAGTAAAATATTGATAACAAATATTAAAAAATTGAAAGAAACGAAAATGCATTTTAAAATTGCACAAATAAAAATTTACAAAAAAATTATTAATTTTTATTATTGCGAAACTTTGTCGTTTAATGTTTGAATATGTTTAAAATTTTTTATATCAATATAAAAATTACTCTACCGGTCTTTTTCCCTTCTTGTACAATGAAATAGCTAAGCTTACCCAACTGCATGAAATAGTAGGCGTAACAGTTAGAATGGTTCTCCATGTAATGGGTTGCGCCTTGTCAACGTTTAAAAAACCGTTCTAAGATCAGAAGAGAGATATAAGTACATCCACTTTTATAATTGAAAGAGTATGTTTGCAACTTCTAGAAAATTATATTTGAAAAGGTTACTGCGTGTTAAAATGCTTCAATAAGCTTATTAATTATAAGGATCAACACAGAATTTCTGCCCACCTCCATTTTTGAAGCAATAAAAGTGCTTAAAAGAACAGAATCCTTTTTCCAAAGCTTATGATATGGGCTTGTTTTCTTTTGTAGTGGAATCACATTCTTTGAGGCCTTTCCCCTATTTTTAGTTGCACTCTGATCGAATTCATTTTCATTCTGAGCTTTTGCCTGAAGTGAGTAAAAGGTCTAATATACCAGATTTTATTATGCAAATGGCTCTTGAGACATTTAATAGCATCCCTCATTCAACATTAAATATTTATACTAATGGCAACAAGGGTGATGGTTGTATTTCTAGAAGCGGTGTGCATATTGAGTCATCTGACGGTATATTAGACATAAGAATTAAAAATGCTAACAATAGTACAATTTTTAGATCGGAACTTATAGCTATCTATGATTGATTGAATTATATAAACATGACGTTTGAATTTGCTTTCAGAGACATCTGGATACTGGCAGAAATTCGTGCCTCTATACAGCACCTCTCTCATTGGATAAGTTAGTGAGTGATTGTCTTTTCCTGGCGCAAAATCCAAAAAGTACATATTGCGCAGAGCGAAAGTTTAAAAATTTTTTGAAATCAGAATAAAATATCCGTTATAAAATTGGTAAACTAATTTTTTGCAGTAAAAGACAAATATGTATCTTAATAAAAAAATTTTGGAGTAAAGAGAATGCGTTATAAGCAGTGCAAAATTCTGATAGTCCATAAGAAAGCAAAGAGATTTGAATGAGGTATTTCCCCAATCAAGTCCAGTAAATTTAAGACAGTGTTGTGGAAAAAGGTAAAACGAAGATGGTTAAAATTAGGACATTCAATTAAGATATGATATATTGTTAAAACTATTTTACAACTCGAACACAGAGCAGCTGATTCCTTAAATAAAATGTAACTATGTGTCAAACGAGTATGACCGATTCGAAGTCTGGGTAAGATAACGTCAACTTGTCTGTATGAGATATTACTCCAGTTCCGAATGTGAGGTTCAACACAGAAAAGTTTGTTTGTTACTTGCGTATTCCAAGAATTCTGTCAAATAAGATGCGTATATACAGAGATTGAGTGCTTGATATCGGCATAAGGGATTGCTTGGTCTTTGGGGTCTTTACCTTTTTTAGCAGCTAAGTCTGCTAATTCATTGCCAGTAATACCGACATGACTTGGTATCTAGCAAAACAATATTTTGAAACCATTATGAGACGTTTCATTTAACAAAACTAAGATTTTTTTAGTCAGGGGATGAAAATGTTGTGGAAAATTAAGCTGTTTCATAATGCTCATACTGTCAGTATAAATGCAGAATATGTGGCTGCGAGAGCACTTGATTATGTTAAGAGCTTTCAAAATGGCAACAATTTTAGCAGTGTAAATAGAACAGACTGACGAAAGACAATAGCTATAGATATTAGTGCCATAAACTATGCCACAGCCGACGTGTCTTTCTGTTCTTGATCCATCAGGAAAGATTGGGAAGTAATCATGAAATTGATTCCGATGAATACCATAAATTTGTTTGAAAATTATGGGATCAGTATGTTCTTTGCTAAACAGATAAAAGTTGTTTAGACAGCATATTTGTGGAAAAGCTCATGGGGGAATACTATTGTAGTCAGCAATCTCAACTGGAGTTAAATGAAGATCAGCTTCCTCTATAAGAGGTTGAATCCTAGCATAAAAGGGAGAAGTGCAAGAAGGGCGAACGTTAAAAAGTCTCTTTAACGTAGAGTCAACTCTTGCAGACCTTAGTGGATGGTTAAGAGTAGAAAAACTCTTGAAATAATAATTAAATGAAAGCTTAATGAGTCGTAGTTTTAAAGGAGGCATGTTGCAGTTAACAGAGAGACTGTCAACAGGTGAGGTACGAAACGCTCCACTACAGATACGAAATGCAGCGTGATGAATTGGGTCTAATCATTTTAGGGCAGACTTTGAAGCTGAACCATAAGCCACACTGCCATATTCGATATGGGACATTATGATAGACTGGTATATTCTGCACAATGAGGTTCGATCAGCACCCCAAGAAGTATTGGAAGGAACTTTTAGTATGTTAAGAGATCTTTCGCACTTTTTGCGCAAATGTAATATATGGGGCAAGAAGGTAATTTTGTTATCAAAAATTACCCCATGGTATCGTATCTCATTAACAACGGGAATGGATACCTCCTGAAGTTTGATATTGGGATCAGGGTGAAGGCCACGTTTCTTACAAAAATGAATGCAACTGCTCTTACTTGTTGAAATGGTATAGCCATTTTTGTCACACCAGTCAGTAATTTGATTTACAGCAATCTGTAGTTGTCGTTCAATTGAATGTATATCTGAACCTTGACAGGAAATCTGTAAGTCATCTACGCAAAGTGTACTTTTAATACAAGAAGGTAATATAGATAAAACCTTGGAAATAAAAACAATAAATAATGTTACACTAAGTACACTACCCTGAGGGACGCCCTCAGTTTGATCAAAGGATCTAGACAAAACAGACCCAATGCGTACTTTAACCCTTTAACCGGCTATCCCGAGTACACTCGGGATAAAATTTCTGTGCGTTTTCCGGCTATCCCGAGCCCCTTGGTAGGGGCAACTGGCTTCACTGCAGTGTTTTAAATTCAACCCCCGAATTGATGGATTGCCGTGAAATCGTGGCTTGGGAACTTACTTACTGAACGGTCATGGTTGATCTAATTAATGTGAGCGGAAATCGAGAGTATTTCAAGAAAGCAACAGTTTTACTTTTCTATAGTTATTCCTATTTAGATTTTCATAGTTGAAGACTCTCTAATTATTGCTATTTATAAAAAATATATATAATAGTAATTTTCATTACATTTTTTATCAAGTTTTTAAATAAATATAACATTATTTAGTTTCTTTGTATAATACATATTAAATATATATTAAATATATATATATATATATATATTAAATATATATATATATATATATATTAATATATATATATATATATATATATATATATATATATATATATATATATATATATATATATATATATATATATATATTTAATATATATATATTGTTTATAATTTTATTGGAATGGCGTATCAACCAAGGTATTTTTTGACCAGTACATTTCTTCTTTGGGTTTTTGAACAATACCCATGTTAATGATTAACGCACACAAGAAAAACCAGCAATTCTTCTTTATTTATATTTTCCCACTGAGCTGAACGAGAACTTGGGCTTAGTTCATTACTTTCAATATATAACTTAGCGTATTCATTAGTATTTAAAATTATGAATTCTAAAATTTCGTTATTAAAAAAATAGCAAAAATACTCCAGTGGATTTGAAGAATCCACTATAGATATGTTGACTTCTGATTTATTTGTAAATGGAAATGCTAGTGGAGCTTTCGCAGCTGAACTGTCAACTGGGTACCAATTACGAGCCCCAGAAAGATCTTCAAATTCACTATCCGTTTCCGAAGAATAATCTTCTTCATAAAAATAAAATTCTTCTTCACTGCTTGAATCAGACATAATGTTTGTAAAACGGTAATATATATATATATATACATATATTTTCACAGATGCAACTAACTACTAGAATTTGGCTTCTGAGAGTGAAAGTATAAATTAAACCGCACTCCTATATAAATAAATAAATATATATATATATATATATATATATATATATATATATATATATATATATATATATATATATATATATATATATATGGATAGATTCGCAAACAAGAATGGCAAAATGAAATTATGACATTTCAATAATTTGTTCTGGCCATCTGAAGGCGATTTATTGACACGCTCACATGGAATATATCATTAGACAGATGCTTTCAAAATAAATTGATTGGAAATGTGCATCTACTATACCAATATTACATTTGTTTTCAAATTACATTTATTGGTTTCCCACGGAATTTGAAAATTCCCAAGTTCCTCAAATTTGTGAATACCATCAATCCTGATAATGTTAATAGCTTCACACCACTCAAAATTTCAGTACACATATTTCAACCATTGTTTAAAATATTAAGATCACAAAGTAATTACTAAAATTGGAGGAATAAGTTCTACTATATAAATATTTTCGAATTTTATTCTGGAAATAGTGTTACTCTCCATTCCATATAAAACTATATTATTTTGTTACAATTAAGGCCTATAACTTTACAAAGATGCTATTATTTTCAGCAAGAATAATTTTGATTCAAACTTTCACTAAATTCACATTTTGGTGTAGGACCGGCAAATGATATTAAAATACATCAAGAATTCCGAGTTTTGGAAAAATTACGAGAAATATTACCTTAAATATTTGTTTAAAAAATGCATATCTATTTCAGAGACATTATAATATGATTTCACCATAAACTGTAATGATCAATTTAACTATTTAAAAAAATGTTTGAATTCAGTAATCACAAACATTATTCCGTATAAGGAAAACAGCAGATAATATGTTAAACTGTTTAATTCTTTAATTATGAGGTTCAAAATTATTTTAGTAATTTTTTTTATAAAATTAAGGATATGTTAAACTAATATTTCGTAAATATATTTTAAAATCATTGAATAGAAGTTTGTTTCTTACAAACTCCGGAAAATAGGATTGGTTGGTTGGTTGGTTGATTTTTATGGCGCAAGGTCCAAGTAAGGACAAGCTGCGCCACCCGGAAAATAGGAAAT
Organism: Latrodectus hesperus; assembly: GCA_037975125.1. NCBI lineage: Eukaryota > Metazoa > Arthropoda > Arachnida > Araneae > Theridiidae > Latrodectus > Latrodectus hesperus. The sequence goes on along the minus strand of JAJQOW010001433.1, from coordinate 12,221 downwards.
TTCCTTTAGCATGTAAAAGAAATATTTTGATTTACTAATTTAATGAATATATTTTAAGTGTTATGCTTTGTTTTTTATATACTTCAATATCTAACACAATTGCACTAAAGATTATACGTTTATATTATTGAGACAGATTATTTCAAATAAGTATTATAAGTTATGACTTTTTTATTACTTTCGTGTATGACGAAAACAAACTTCAATGTGACTTAATTCTAATATAAAGCTAAATAATTCAACCTCCAATAAAATATTTTTTACATAAGAAATAAATTTTATCTTTGTGGTAAAATAACAAGGATACGTATTTCTAATGGGTTAACTTTAATGCAAAATTAATGTTGTCGAAATTAGATAAAATATTCATTTTTGGTTAATAAATTTACTTTTAAAAATATATTTTGTGAATATTTACTTCTTTAATAAAAACTATTTACAAATATTTGTTTAATTTAATGAAAACTAGAGAGAGACAGCTAAATATTTTCATTTTATAACGATCAAAAGAAGGAAATCACACCCTTATTTCACTAAAGTACTTAAAAAAAAAAAATAGTTCGCTAAATTTGCCACTGTTAATGATTTGCATTTCAAAGCAGTTTTAGTTCAGTGAAGGGAAAAATATTTAATGCAGGACTAATTTGAATATTTGAAAAAATGTTATATTGACATGTTTTATATTAAATATTCAATTATTAGAATACTATTGAAATTATAGCATTAAGATTTCCTTGCTTTTATTTTCCTTCTAAAAATTTTAGCGTGAGATACAACATTTTATTATTTGTGCAAAACAATTTAAGAAATATAAAATATATCTAATCACAACATGAATCTTATATCGAGAGATATTTCTTGCATAGTTAGAAACAGAAATCTTTCTGTACAAAGAATTTAATATGTATTTTAATACATGTTATTTTAACACGTAAAAAAATTAAAAGCTTAATTAATTCCATAACAATAGACTTCAAATTATATTTAAAAAAATTTTGAATGTAAAATTTATGTTCAAATAAAAAATTTACGAAATTTCAACTGAAATGAATAGTTTACAATATACTCTGAAGTCTATTAATAAGCAATTAAGTTAGCTTTTTATTTTTTAAGCTATATTAAAATTTTGTCGAAAATCTTCAATTTGTGTATAAAATAACAGAGCTGTTTCTATCAATAATTTTGAAAATTATTTGATGATTTTAAAAAATAGTGTTGACTTTGAAAAGTATCGACAATAATTAAAATCAATTAATAATTAAATTGCAAATTAAGGCGTTTTAATAGCTATTTAAATCATTACAATTTTAACTATTTGGAAAATTTAAAAAAAATTCTGATTTTTAATAAAAAGAAATGATTATGTATATACATAGCAAAATCTCATTTTAAAATTATAATAATATGATATTCATTGAGTTAGCTATCATATATATATTTTTATTTAAGAATTTTAAATATAAAAACTGCGTAGAAGTAAATAAAATTATTGATAATAATTTTCAAAATAATAAAAGAAAATTTATATTTGTTGTAATTAAAAAATTATAATAGAGACTTGAAGGAATTTTCAAGCAGAACATTCACAAAGAAAACTACTATCACTCGTGGGTTTCTGCAGATGACAACGATTGATGGTCTATCCCCACTGCAAGTGATTAGAATGTGATTATTGTGAGGTAGTCCAGGGTAATACGCCTCATCAAGAGTTAGAAGCTTTTGTATTCTTGACAAGTTCTAAAGGGAGAAAATCTTGCATTGCAGTGAAAGCCAAAACTATGTTGCCACCGCGAAGCAAAAATGAAGCACTTTCTTCACTGAACTCCAACCGGTTAAGGGGTTAAAACTTCATTTTGTAGGAAGTTTTGAATAAAAAGTGGTAGGTTACCACGGAGATTAAAACCATGTAAGGTCCGAATAATTCCATAGCGCCAGGTTCTATCATAGGCCTTCTCAATATCTAAGAATACTGATACAAGATGGTTCCTACGAACGAAAGCGGTTCTAATGTCCTTCTTCAAATTAATAATATTGTCTAACGTAGATCTACCCTGACGGAAGCCACTTTGCTGTGCTGAGGTATACACCTATTGTTTTCTAAGTAAAAAACAAGACGGTTATTTACCATGCGTTCAATCGTTTTACAAAGGTAGCTTATTAAGGCTATAGGACGATAACTTAAAGGGTCTTTAGGGTCTTTTCCTGTTTTTAGGATGGGGATGACTATTGCTTCTTGCCACATAGAAGGGAAAATATTTTCCTGCCAGATTCTGGTGAAGAGGAACAGGATATTGGTGAGAGAGACTGGTCTTAGATGGTGGAGCATTTGATAAGTAATTCCATCGGGACCTGGGCTGGTATTATGGGTCTTGGATAGAGCCTTTTGTAGCTCATACATGTGAAATTCGAAGTTGTAAGGTAACTGTTCAGAATTATTAAAATTTATGTTGATCTGCTCAGTACGACTCTTATACTCTTGGAAAAAAGGTGTGTAAGAGTCAAATTTGAAGACACTAGAAAATGCTTCGCCAATTTTATTAACTACATCCTCGGGAGAAGAATAAACTGCAGTGTTAGTAGTCAATATCGGAAAAGAGAATTCTTGGTACAAGCCATTAGCTGCTTTCACCTTTTTCCAAACAAGCTTGCTAGGAGTGCTAGATGTAATAATTGATGTGTATCGTATCCAAGAGTCCCTTTGACTTTGACGGCGAATCTTGCGGGCTACAGCCTTTGCTTTTTAAAGATAATTAGATTATTGGTAATAGGATGTCTTCGAAAAATATTCCAAAACTTTTTTTGTTCACGGTAGGTTTTTTCACAGGCTTCATTCCACCAGGGTTTCCGCAGCTTTCGAGGACGAGAGGAGTATTTTGGAATGGATATTTCAGCAGCTTTCATTATAGTCTTTGTAGCTTTAATAACAGCATCCTTTATATCAGTGTTTGTAAACATTTCTTCTGTAATAACTGCCAGTTCTGCAAAAGAATGTCAGCCTGCCTTGTGATACTTAAAGGTTGTAGGTTGTAAGCCATTAGAAGGTGGATCAGCAAAAGGAAGGATTACAGGAAATGGTCACTGTTATACAAATCATTTTTAGTAGTCAAGTCCAGATGAGGAAATAAAATAGGAGAGCAAATAGCCAAATCTATGGATTGAAATGTTTTCGTAGGAGCATGAAAGTGAGTTTATTCATCGTTATTTAGAACACAGAGGCAGTGATCAGTTATCAGTTGCTCAATTTGTCGTCCTCGAGAATTTGTATTAGTGCTTCCCCACAGAGCACTATGACCATTAAAATCACCTATTAATATATAAGGGACGGGAAGTTGCTGCAATAGTTTACTTAAGTTGCTTTGGGGAATGACATTACGTGGTGGTAAGTAAATGTTACAGACAGTGATTCGAAAATTAATGTGTAACTCAACTGCCACAGCTTGTAGCGAAGTGCGTAATGGAAATACTGTGTGGGGGTGATTATTCGAAGCAAGAATGCACACCCCTCCTGATACAGAATCATCAGATATGTCCATTCGATAAGGCATGTAACCTTTTATTTTCCAAGTAGTATGAGATTTCAAGTTGGTTTCTTGGAGTGTTTCACAAGCAGGAGAGTATGAATTTATTATGTCTTTAATGTGAGGTATATGCGTGCGGAGCCCATGGCAATTCCAAGAAATAAGAACCACCATTATGAAGGGTTGATTTTACGGTGACGTGATCTGTTCTTCGCAATCAACTCAAAATTATCAATATTAGTATCCATATCACTATGGATGTCTGTAGGAAGGCTGGTTTTAAAAGCAAATACATTTGATTGATCTTTAATCTTAAGCTTTTTTCTGTTATCAGAGTCACTTGTTTTTTGTGGCTTTATAAATATGGACTCCTCTGTCGTAGGTTTGCTTTGCGTTTCAGGTTTAAAAAAGGTGATTGATGAAGTGTCTGTTTGTACAGCAGTTGATACTGTTTTTTTCAGTACATGGGCATATGGTTTCTTGAAATTAATTGTTGTATTTTGAAGTTGTTTCTTAGCTTCTTGATATGAGATTTTTCGCGTCGTTTTTATCCGTTGAATTTTTTTTTCATGTTGCCAGTGTGAGCAGGTCTTAGAAGATGCGCTATGATTTTCTTTACAGTTTATACAAAATGGTAGTTTACTTCTAATTGAAAGTTATTTGTATAAAGTTTCAATGTGGAAAGATTACTTTTATGGCCATACCATTTATAAAATCATTCACAAATATTAAAGAAAATCAAAACATTCAGATGAATGGTACTTTTTTTGACAAATAAAATATTGATAAAAAATATTAGAAAAGTTAAAAGAAAAAATATGCATTTTAAAATTGCACAAATAAAAATGTATAAAAAAAGTATTAACATTTCAAATTGCGAAACTTTGTCGTGAAATGTTTTAAAGATATATTAATTTTTTTATCTGATTATAAGAATTACTCTACCGGTCTTTTTCACTGGATGTACAATGAAATAACTATGCTTACCCAACTGCTTGAAATAGTAGGCGTATACAGTTAGGATAATTCTCCATGCTATGGGTTGTGCCCAGACCACGCCTAAAAAACCGTTCTAAGATCAGAAGAGAGATATAAGTACATCCACTTTCATAATTGAAGGAGTATGTTTGCAACTTCTAGAAAATTATATTTGAAAAGGTTACTGCGTGGATAAATGCTTCAATTAGCTTATTAATTATAAGGATCGTTTATAAGAAACGTCGTTTTAGGAGTTTTTTTGGTTAAATATAAACTATCATGTAATTTAGATATTTTGCGTGGAATATGTGTGAGTACAATTAAATTCTTGGGTGTAACATAAAGAAAAATGCTTGAAAAGTCTGTCACACTATTTATGTATCTAAAAGGGGCAAATTTTAAATTTGCTTACATTATATTTTTAACTAAAACTATTGTAACACAAAATTAATTAACAATTTAAAATGCTTTAAAATATTGAAAGCTCCTAAAATATTTTCTACAAAGCTGTATCAAGTACAAAAATTCGGACTTATATAAACACAATATTTGCGAAATAAATCTGTCTTTTCTTTCATAAACTTGAAACAATTATAATATTCTTTGATATTAAACACAAACTATGAAATGCTAAATAGCCTACTAATTTCACACTTTAATTCTATTCCATATTATTGGAATAATTTTTTTAAGGTCATTCAACAAAATAAGGAAAGAAATTAGTTTTCGGAATAGTTAATCAATCATTATTGAAATAATTTTAGTTTTAACTTGCTAGAGTTTAGTAAATGTCATATAGTGATTACAATATATTATTTTTTGATTTTATGAGCAACTAATTTTATAATTAAACAACTCATTTACTTTTATTCTTATCAAAATTGTTTATGAAAAATGTAGAAATTTTTATTATAACCGATTAGTAAATAGCTGTTACATAAAACTGATATGTGAAGTTAAGTCATTTCGTTTCATATAGTTTTAGAAATAAAATTTAATATATTTTAAATTAACAATTCGCAGATATTTTTTGTAAAAGGGTATTATGTGAACAATATTGGAGATAAATTTCTTTTTCAGAAATGGCAAACATATTCTCGGCACTGATGTTATGCATGGAAATTATTTTAAATAAGGAATATATATGTAATACAATTTAATTAAAAAAAGAATGTGAATTTTAAAAAGTAATTTTTGAGCGTATTTTAGAAGGGCAAAAATAAATTTTTAACAAATATATCATATTTGCCATTATAGCTGATTAATAGAATAATATTTTGTAATTGATAAAATTTCATTTTTTAAGGTTTCATTGATGAATTTATTTGAGTAAATAGGTCTGATATTCATGAATGTCATACATTTCAAACATTGGAGTTTTTTCAAAATTTCTTCTTTTACTTTCAGACAAAAGAGAACACTTTATGCCATGGTATTAAGTATGTAAGTGTCAGCAGAAAATAAAATTAATAGAAGGAAGGCACATACAAATTATTGTAAAAATTCAAAATTATATTTGGGAACTTTTTTTATTTTAAATTATACATAATTATAAATTATACTTGAAATGCTAAAAAAAGGAATTTAACCAAAACATTTTCCCATTTGCAGTCAATTTGTATTTCAATTTCAAAGAAAAAAAAAAGATTAGAAGAGGGAAATATATTTAAAGGTAGTACATATAGTACCAACACCTAAAAAATTCGAGTATTTGCATACTTAGTTTCTTATTCTTCAACCAGTGGCTGCCAAATGTGCAAGAAAGGGTGTCTAAATTTTAGATATTATTGATTGTACAAGATATTTTGTATGTGTTCAATTAAATATACAATAAATAATTTGAGGCAAATCGTTAATTTAAAAAAAGTGGAATAAGATAGATGTTAAATGTGTCGAATTATTTTGGGAGTATGTCATTATTATATCACACAAACCCTTACACATTCTCGATATTTTGATCAAAAGTTATTTGAAATTTATGTGTATTTACTATTTGCATTGTAAATTCGGAAAACTAAATAGCAAATTAAGGTCGTCTTAGAATTTAGAATGAAGTAATGAGCTCGTTTAACTAAGAGTATATTTTTAAAAAAAATATTTAAAAGCACATTCTAAGGTAATTTGAATTTTCCCTAATGAAGACATCTTATAATATTACTGTCTCATTAACGAAAACGTTAGAGTTTTGCTACGGCAATTTGTATCATTTTTTCACAAATAAACTTTCAAACAGAAATTCCTATGACAGCTCTACAGTTAATTGTGGATTTTCCAATGAAGATATTGAGTGTTAAATTCCATTTTTTATATGAGGGCACTAAGGTGTCATTACCGTCATATGGACAGTTTTGACTGCAATGTCACTTTAGTGCAAATTCATTTACTAATCATAAATATATATACGTTTTTGACCAAAAGAAAAAGTGGTAGTTTACTTCTAATTGAAAGTTATTTGTATAAAGTTTCAATGTGGAAAGATTACTTTTATGGCATTACCATTTATAAAAAGAAAAAAATATGCATTTTACTATACAAATAAAAATTTATAAAAGAATATTAACATTTAACATTGCGAAACTTTGTCGTGAAATGTTTTAAAGGTATATTAAATTTTTTTATTTGAATATAAGAATTACTCTACCGGTCTTTTTCACTGGATGTACAATGAAATAGCTATGCTTACCCAATTGCTTGAAATAGTAGGCGTATACAGTTAGGATAATTCTCCATGCTATGTGTTGTGCCCAGACCACGCCTAAAAACCGTTCTAAGATCAGAAGAGAGATATAAGTACATCCACTTTCATAATTGAAAGAGTATGTTTGCAACTTCTAGAAAACTATATATGAAAAGGTTACTGCGTGGTTAAATGCTACAATTAGCTTATTAATTAAGGATCGTTTACAAAGAACGTCGTTTTAGGAGTTTTTTTGGTTTAATTTAAACTATCATGTAGTTTAGATATTTTGCGTGGAATATGTGTGAGTACAATTAAATTCTTGGGTGTAACATAAAGAAAAATGCTTGAAAAGTCTGTCACACTATTTATGTATCTAATAGGGGCAAATTTTAAATTTGCTTACATTATATTTTTAACTAAAACTATTGTAACACACAATTAATTGACAATTTAAAATGCTTTAAAATATTGAAATCTCCTAAAATATTTTCTACAAAGCTGTATCAAGTACAAAAATTCGGACTTATATAAACACAATATTTGCGAAATAAATCTGTCTTTTCTTTCATAAACTTGAAACAATTATAATATTCTTTGATATTAAACACAAACTGTGAAATTCTAAATAGCCCACTATTTTAAAATTTTAATTCTATTCCATATTATTGGAATTATTTTTAATTATTTGGAATATTTTTTATAATTAAACAACTCATTTACTTTAATTCTTATTAATTGTTTATGAAAAATGAAGACATTTTAAGGAATTTTTATTATAACCAATTTGTAAATAACTGTAACATAAAACTGGTAAGTGAAGTTAAGTCATTCTGTTTCATATAGTTTTAGAAATAAAATTTAATATATTTTAAATTAACAATTCGCAGATATTTTTTGTAAGAAGGTATTATGTGAACAATATTGGAGATCCATTTCAATTTCAGAAATGGCAAACATATTTTCGGCACTGATGTTATGCATGGAAATTATTTTAAATGGGAATATATATGTATTACAATTTAATTAAAAAAAGAATGTGAATTTTAAAAAGTAATTTTTGAACGTATTTTAGAAGGGCAAAAATAAATTTTTAACAAATATATCATATTTGCCATTAAAGCTGATTAATAGAATAATATTTTGTAATTGATAAAATATTTCATTTTTTAATGTTTCATTGATGAATTTATGTGAGTTAATAAGTCTGATATTCATGAATGTCATACATTTCAAACATTGGAGTTTTTTTAAAATTTCTTCTTTTAGCTTAAGACAAAAGAGAACACTTTATGCCATGGTATTAAGTACGTAAGTGTCAGCAGAAAATATCATAAATAGAAGGAAGGCACATACAAATTATTGTAAAAATAAAAAATTATATTTGGGAATTTTTTTATTTTAAATTATACATTACTTATAAATTATACTTGAAATGCTAAAAAAAGGAATTTAACCAAAACATTTTCCCATTTGCAGTCAATTTGTATTTCAATTTCAAAGAAGAAAAAAAGATTAGAAGAGGGAAATATAGTTAAAGGTAGTACATATAGTACCAACACCTAAAAAATTCGAGTATTTGCATACTTAGTTTCTTATTCTTCAACCAGTGGCTGCCAAATGTGCAAGAAAGGGTGTCTAAATTTTAGATATTATTGATTGTACAAGATATTTTGTATGTGTTCAATTAAATATACAATAAATAATTTGAGGCAAATCGTTAATTAAAAAAAGTGGAATAACATAGATGTTAAATGTGTCGAATTATTTTGGGAGTATGTCATTATTATATCACACAACCCCTTACACATTCTCGATATTTTGATAAAAAGTTATTTGAAATTTATCTGTATTTACTATTTGCATTGTAAATTCCGATATTTGCATTGTAATTAAGGTCGTCTTAGAATTTAGAATGAAGTAATGAGCTCGTTTAACTAAGAGTATATTTTTAAAAAAAATATTTAAAAGCACGTTCTAAGGTAATTTGAATTTTCCCTAATGAAGACATCTTGCAGGTCAAATCTTATAAAATTACTGTGTCATTAACGAAAACGTTAGAGTTTTCCTACGGCAATTTGTATAATTTTTTCACAAATAAACTTTCAAACAGAAATTAATATGAAAGCTATAAAGTTAATTGTGGATCTTCCAATGAAGATATTGAGTGTTAAATTCGATTTTTATATGATGGCATCAATGTATTATTGGCCTCATATGGACAGTTTTGACTGCAATGCTACTTTAGTTCAAAATCATTTACTAATCATAAATATACATATGGTTTTGACCAAAAGAAAAAGTGGTAGTTTACTTCTAATTAAAATTTATTTGTATAAAGTTTCAATGTGGAAAGATTACTTTTATGGCCATACCATTTATAAAATCATTCACATATATTAAAGAAAATCAAAACATTCAGATGAATGGTACTTTTTTTGACAAATAAAATATTGATAAAAAATATTAGAAAAGTTAAAAAAAAATATGCATTTTAAAATTACACAAATAAAAATGTATAAAAAAAATATTAACATTTCAAATTGCGAAACATTGTCGTGAAATGTTTTAAAGATATATTAAATTTTTTTATCTGATTATAAGAATTACTCTACCGGTCTTTTTCACTGGATGTACAATGAAATAGCTATGCTTACCCAACTGCTTGAAATAGTAGGCGTATACAGTTAGGATAATTCTCCATGCTATGGGTTGTGCCCAGACCACGCCTAAAAAACCGTTCTAAGATCAGAAGAGAAATATAAGACATCCACTTTCATAATTGAAAGAGTATGTTTGCAACTTCTAGAAAATTATATTTGAAAAGGTTACTGCGTGGTTAAATGCTTCCATTAGCTTATTAATTATAAGGATCATTTATAAGGAACGTCGTTTTAGGAGTTTTTTTGGTTAAATTTAAACTATCATGTAATTTCGATATTTTTCGTGGAATATGCGTAAGTACAATTAAATTCTTGGGTGTAAAATAAAGAAAAATGCTTGAAAAGTCTGTCACACTATTTATGTATCTAAAAGGGGAAAATTTTATATTTGCTTACATTATATTTTTAATTAAAACTATTGTAACGAAATATTAATTAACAATTTAAAATGCATTAAAAGATTGAAAGCTCCTAAAGTATTTTCTACAAAGCTGTATCAAGTACAAAAATTCGGACTTATATAAACACAATATTTGCGAAATAAATCTATCTTTTCTTTCATAAAATTGAAACAGTTATAATATTCTTTGATATTAAACACAAACTATGAAATACTAAATAGCCTACTATTTTCACACTTTAATTCTATTCCATATTATTAGAATAATTTTTTTAAGGTCATTCAACAAAATAAGGAAAGAAATTAATTTTCGGAATAGTTAATCAATCATTATTGAATATAATTTTAGTTTTTACTTGCTAGAGTTTAGTAAATGTCATATAGTGATTACAATATATAATTTATTGATTTTATGAGCAACTAATTTTATAATTAAACAACTCATTTACTTTTATTCTTATCAAAATTGTTTATGAAAAATGTAGAAATTTTTATTATAACCGATTAGTAAATAGCTGTTACATAAAACTGATATGTGAAGTTAAGTCATTTCGTTTCATATAGTTTTAGAAATAAAATTTAATATATTTTAAATTAACAATTCGCAGATATTTTTTGTAAGAGGGTATTATGTGAACAATATTGGAGATAAATTTCTTTTTCAGAAATGGCAAACATATTCTCGGCACTGATGTTATGCATGGAAATTATTTTAAATAAGGAATATATATGTAATACAATTTAATTAAAAAATAATGTGGATTTTCAAAAATAATTTTTGAGCGTATTTTAGAAGGGCAAAAATAAATTTATAACAAATATAATCATATTTGCTATTATAGCTGATTAATAGAATAATATTTTGTAATTGATAAAATATTTCATTTTTTAATGTTTCATTGATGAATTTATTTGAGTAAATAGGTCTGATATTCATGAATGTCATACATTTCAAACATTGGAGTTTTTTTAAAATTTCTTCTTTTAGCTTAAGACAAAAGAGAACACTTTATGCCATGGTATTAAGTACGTAAGCGTCAGCAGAAAATATCATAAATAGAAGGAAGGCACATACAAATTATTGTAAAAATTCAAAATTATATTTGGGAATTTTTTTAATTTTAAATTATACATTACTTATAAATTATACTTGAAATGCTAAAAAAAGGAATTTAATAAAAACATTTTCCCATTTGCAGTCAATTTGTATTTCAATTTCAAAGAAAAAAAAGATTAGAAGAGGGAAATATAGTTAAAGGTAGTACATATAGTACCAACACCTAAAAAATTCGAGTATTTGCAAACTTAGTTTCTTATTCTTCAACCAGTGGCTGCCAAATGTGCAAGAAAGGGTGTCTAAATTTTAGATATTATTGATTGTACAAGATATTTTGTATGTGTTCAATTAAATATACAATAAATAATTTGAGGCAAATCGTTAATTTTAAAAAAGTGGAATAACATAGATGTTAAATGTGTCGAATTATTTTGGGAGTATGTCATTATTATATCACACAACCCCTTACACATTCTCGATATTTTGATCAAAAATTATTTGAAATTTATCTGTATTTACTATTTGCATTGTAAATTCCGATATTTGCATTGTAAATTAAGGTCGTCTTAGAATTTAGAATGAAGTAATGAGCTCGTTTAACTAAGAGTATATTTTTAAAAAAATATTTAAAAGCACGTTCTAAGGTAATTTGAATTTTCCCTAATGAAGACATCTTGCAGGTCAAATCTTATAAAATTACTGTCTCACTAACGAAAACGTTAGAGTTTTCCTACGGCAATTTGTATAATTTTTTCACAAATAAACTTTCAAACAGAAATTCCTATGAAAGCTCTAAAGTTAATTGTGGATCTTCCAATGTAAATATTGAGTGTTACATTCCATTTTTATATAATGGCACCAATGTATCATTGCCCTCATATGGACAGTTTTGACTGCAATGCTACTTTAGTTCAAAACCATTTACTTA